>CAJDSM010076941.1:7690-19333 GCA_903981925.1 Ostrea lurida
CAAAAATCACCTTCATTCATATCAGATGTTGTTTTTAAATCATGATCTTTTTTTGCAAATCTATTCAAAGATTTGAAGTAAATTGAATTATTTTTAGATTATTTTTTCCTTAACAAAAATAAATTAATTCCTGTGTTTGTCTGAATGAAACTCATTAGTAGTGTGTGAAATGAGTGAATATATTTGCATTGCTCCAAGCATTAGATTATATATAAACCTTGAACTGATCTCCAATAATTGATTAAACCTTCTTCCATGTTTATTAATAAGCTAATCGCTTATATCAGCAGAATAGTGATAATTCTTCTTTTTCTGACCTAATGGGATTTGATCACCTTCTTTCTATGAACTTAAACGCAAGTAGAATATCACACTAGAATAGCGAATTTTCTTTCTTATGAACTAACTGCAAATCTTAGAATATCACCAGAATAGCGCTGAATTTCTTTCTATGAACTTAAACGCATCTTGAATACCGTATAAGTAAACTTTTAGCGAGACAAAATTTACGTTTCCATAAAAAATACTTATACGTATAAATCACCAGGATTAGCGAATTTTTTTTCTATTGAACTAATGCAATCTTAGAATAATCGCACAGAATCGAGGAATCTTCCTTTCATGAACTTAGAATGCAATCTTCTAGAAACCACTATTAAAAGAATTTTAGCGAGACGCAAAATATTTCAAACTAGAATCGAGAATTAAGAAGACAAACTCCACATTCTGGATTGTCTAAATTTCATATCGATGGATCGAAGACTCGATCTCTTTAAGAAGAGAGAGAGTGATAATATGCTAAAAGTTCTTCAAAGGATAGATGTCCGAATTATTCTGTTTATAAAAACATAGAAAAACAAATTCTCTACTCTGGTGATAATACTAGTGTAGCAGAGTTCACAAAACTTATATACGTGCCTCGCTAGTGAGCTGAGTTTGAAATTGGTTACTTGGTTTGAGAAGAAAAATACTCATTTATCTGTCCGTTACTGTGCCCTCTTTTCTTTAAACTTTAAATGAGATATGGACTTAACTTATTGAACTCGAGGCAAAAACTCAGGTTTATAAATGCCCTTGAACTGGGTTTACCCTTCCTTCATGATAATTCTGCTTTAATTAGCATAGATTACTTAAAAGCCTGTAGCTTTGTTAATGTTAACAAAAATCACTGTAATCAATTCTTTCAAGTGGAATTGATCGAATTTCCTGGTGCATCATTGATTGGGATGTGCCAAAAACTTGACAATCATTGTGATTATAAAAATGAAATATGGTCATAGATTTTTTAGCTCCGGTCAGTCATAACTTTTATGTCGGATATTGTTCAGAGAAAATTATAGAATGTTAAAAACTGACGGCAGAGGTGCAAGAAAACACAGTATGTGATCCTCAAATACGTGCTCAGAGCTTATGATCTTAGTGTACTGGCAGGTGATGTTAAAATGTACAGAATACACTGATATTATATTCTCTCTCTCTGTGTCTGTCTCTCTCTCTCTGTCTCTTGTCTCTCTCTCGGTCTCTCTTCTTCTCTGTCTGTCTCCTCTGTCTCTCTCTCTCTCTCCTGATTTCTCTCTCGCTATCTCTTTCTTTTTTCCATCTTGTTTCTCTCCTTCTCTCTCTTCTCTCTTTCTCTCTTTCTAGTCAATGTTTATGTACATTGCTGTCAGCTTCTCTCTCTCTTGCTTATCTCTTTCTTATTCCATCTGCTTTCTCTCTCTCTCTCTCTTCTCTTCCTCTCTCTCCCTTCTCTCCTCTCTCTCCCTCCTCTTCCTCTACTCTCTCTCCCTCTGTCTGTCATGTCTGTGCTCTCTCTCTCTCGTCTCACACTCTTCCATATTCTTGCTTTACTTCTTTCTTTTTCCATCTCTCTTTCTGTTCTATCTCTCTCTATCTGTGCTGTTCTCTGTCTCTGTCTCGTCTCTCTTCCTTCCATCTCTTGCTTCTCTTTCCTTTTCATCTCTCTTTCTCTTTCTCTCTCTGTGTCTCTCTCTGATCCTTCTCTCTCTTCATCCTCCATGTCTTCTTCTTCTTTTTTCCCATCTCTGCTTTATGTTTCTATCTCTCTTTCTGTTTCTATCTCTCTCTGTCTCTCTCTCTCTGAAAAAATTTACAAAGGCTGAATTGTTATTGTACAACTTGTCAATTTTTAGATTAAGCAAAACTTGGCACATATGTAGCAAGGTAGAGAATTATTAGCTTCAGAGTTGCTATTGCATTTTCCCGGATCAGGATTCTTGAATTTTAGGGTGGTGCTCTATTATTGAATGTTAGGGTTGGGCTCTATTTTGGATATACGTGTGGGCTCTATTTGTATTGGGTGGCTATTGATGTTAGGGTGGGGCGGGATCTAGTGTCATTTGGATGACTTGAGGTAGGGCTCTATCTTTGGATGTATAGATGGTGGGGCATCTATTTTGGATGTTAAGGTGGGGCTCTATATTTTTGAGATTTTTAGGAGGTGGGCATACGATGTTGGATGTTAGCGGGGTGGGGCTCTTTTTGATGTAGTGTTTTATGATGGTGGGGCTCTTTATTTTAGTGATTTATGTGTATAAGTAGGGTGGGCTTCTAATTGTTGGGATGGTTAGTTGGTGGGCTCTTTTATTTATGTTATAGTGAAATATAATATGCAAAAGTTGGCTTGTAATGCTTACTTCTACCATCAACATCTCATGTCACTAGTTAATGTGTTGGCTGACTGAAATTTTTAGTCATACTCCATGGCTCAAGAGTTCTATTGGGTTTCCGGTAATAGAATTAAGAATATAGACGCTATTGATGATCTATCTGAGTGGAGACGAAAAAAAAAACCTTGACAAGCATATTGAATAATTCGTCATTATTTCAGACCAACAGCAGCAAACGAAATGAGTTGAAAGCTCAGCAAACAATATGTACTAGATTTATAGAGGAAATCGCCAACCTATCTAAATGATCGACTGCCCATCACCTCCCACCTTGCTTTAGGAGAACGTACATTTAACGATATATAAACAGAGCATAAGAAATTCAACGCCAACAAATGGCTTGCTTAATCGTTCCGTTAATGACGGCTTGAATGATGAAGTTCCATTACAGTTTCTAATAGGTTTGAAAGATCAACCCTATGACTGCATCACTAAGATTGCACCGCATCTAATCTCATCAAACCCAGTTAGAGACTAAACATCCACATTCTTTCGTTGTCACAAAATTTGTGAAATAATCTTTGGTTCGTTTGAGCGGTCTCACCTCATTTCTGGACGTGAAATTGTCTTCTGAATGCATTTACACATTTATAGACAATTTCTTGAGATTGTAAAATCAACACATCTGTTGTAATGCCATTTCCAATATTCTATGGTATTAGTACTATGAGGGATGAGATTCCGATTGTTTATTGTTGGACATTAGAAGTCAGGCAGTGGGTTAACTTAAATTAGCATCATCAAGAGACATTGCAATTTTAGACAACTGGAAATGGCTACTTAATAGCAATAATAAAAGATTATCCTGTGTTTATTGTATAGAGGAGGTTGTATTATTTATCTCCAGCAAGATAACTTCCCCCAAGATTACTTATGCTGATACTAGAAAGTTAAAGGCACGCTCTCGCTCATTCGACGTAAGACATGATGACATCCAATGAAACAGGGTTCTGTTCTAGCCTAATAAGATGTCAACTTCTTGTATTGCAGGGAGTGACAGAGACTATGATAAGTTTTAAAGTTGATATCACTATATATGGTTGTTTAATCTTTGTGTAATAAATATTTAAATTAGTGATTAAATACGTGTGATTGTGAGATGGTTTCTCTAAAGAAATTTTACCAAACAACTGCCCAATGCACTGATAGAGATACCAACAAGTTGAAAAGTAAATTGAATGGGTCCATCAGCATTCACACCTAAATCGCTTCATCAGATCATAAACCTAATGCTTATCAAACCTAAGCTTCATCAATCAGCAACCTAATGCTCATCAGTCAGCACTAGGCTTCATCAAACTAATGCTTCATCTAAACCTAATGCTTCATTCAACCTAATGCTTCCATCAGATTATCAAACCTAATAGCTCATCAAACCTTAATGCTCCATCAGATCATCAAACCTAAATGCTCGATCAGGATTCACAAACCTTATTGCTTTTCATCAAACCTAATGCTTCATGAGACTTCATCAACCTAAGCCCTCATCAAACTAATGCTCTGTTCATCAATCCTAAGTGTCCATTCTCCAGATTTATCGAAACCTAAAGCTACTCATCAGATCACTCTACCTAACTGCTTGCATCAGTCATCAAACCCTACTGCTCCATCAGATCATTCAAACCTAATTCATCAGACTAATGCTTCATTCAGCATCATCAACGTAATGCTCCATCAGGATCATCAAACCTAATGCTCCATCAGATCATCAATTCCTAATGCTCAGTCGAAACCCTAATGCTCCATCAGATCATCAAACCCTAATGCTTCCATTCAGATCACAAACTACGACTCCATCAGACATCATCAAACCTATTGCTAAGAATTACATTACTCGATTATGAACTCTCCAATTTGTCAATTTGGGTAGTCTTGATATTAGGCAACCTTTTATGAGATGTGAGTTAGTGAAATACCTTTATGCTTGCCATTACAATAACAGGTGAGTGTGATTATGACATTGGCGAATATGGTGTTGGAGTCTTGCAGGCAATGGATGTGTCCCAAAGATGTTTCATATCATTTGTTGATACACTATATAAGGATGAATGATATTAATATGTTTCTAAAACCTTTACTCTCTCGTATAAACCAAAGTGGACTCTGCAGATAAACCTGTAGGCTTGGGTTGTTGACAAACATTTGTTGCCCTAACAATGGAAGACAAATACAATTTTATTTTTAACCAGCAGGCTGCAACATAGCTGAATTCAAAATTCGAAATTGAGAGATTTTTAACCGTTGAATTTTAGAATGATGTTGTTGAGCTCATTTCTCGGGCTGATGTCTAACTCAGGGCACTCCACTGCTGTTTTACATTCCTGTAGATTTGGCTGGTGTTGTGACTCGTTTCTCGGGTCTGTTGTATCGGGCCCTTCACTGCTGTTACAGTTGCCCTTGTCCACAGCGGGTTCGAGATACCCAGCACAGAAGCTGGCGACCGGGTTCGTTCACGCTTCACTTCACTAGACGGAATGTCCAAGGTGTCTAGTCAAATGTGCAACCAAAAAAGTGACACACAAATTCAAGGATTTACACGGAGGTCGGGCTACCAAATTTAGTACGCTTAAAACTTAAAATCATGTACTCCACTTCCGTAAAATTCCCGAATCCACCTTGGACTTGCTTAGATTCTTTCTCGTGTACTAGTATTCCGAGTAAAACCAAGAAACACATCTCCGCATACACTTCTGAATCAAATGGCACACACAACACCGCCGCACGCACGCACGCAACGCACGCACCACACACACACACAACACACAACACAGACGCGATTACACACCAACCAAAGTTTGTTAAGTATTATTTCCCATTTTGGAAAAGGAGGTATTTGGCACGATCCTCATTTGAGGAACTATTTAATCATCATAAAGGAGCAGACCCATTGAAGGTGAAAATCCGCCCTTGTTCAAAGTGTAAAATGAAAGTGAAAAATTTCTTAATCAACTATATTCTGGCACAGTTGTCTATGTGTGATTACTTTTCAGGGGGCTAATTATTTGGGTGAGTTTGCTTGGTGTATCTAAGATCTATGCCCAAACATCATGAAGATTTAGAATGACAAGAATTTGTTTTAAATTCACTACAATTTTTGCGGTGAAGATATCCGCCATAAAATCATTTTATAGGCACAGACTTGAAACCAATTTAGTTATTATTTTGTGAGATTTAAAAAATTGATGAGAGAAAAGATTAAATTTGGTTGATAATATCTTCTCGGTTCAAGAAATTCTGATGATCTGTTATCAACATTGCACTTTTTAATTCAAAAAATGTAGGTGAATTAAAGCAAAATTAGAATGTATTTAATGATATATTATTGATGTTTAGGAGACAATATAGCATCTAAGATACAAATCAAAATGACCAAAAAAAAAAACAAAATAAAAAACAAAAAGCACCATTCTGATTGAAAAATAAAAATTATATAATTACAAAATGAAAGAATAAATTGAAAAAATTGTTAATCAACCTGACTGATATAGTGGGGGATAAGTTAGACTTCAGACTATGAGTTTCTAAATTTTCGATTTGCATGGGAACGTATGTATAATTTAAAAAGCTATGAATTAGATTATTAAATTTTTTAAATTAAACTGATTAGGGGCACAATGGTGGACTGTTCGTGTTGTCAGAAGCTCTAAAATGTCGTCTCTCTTTATTCGCTTCCTCACTCACGTTTTTTAATGTTTCTGTCTTTGGGTCTCTTGATCGAGAGCGAAAGATATCTGTTTGGAGCAATAAAAAATCTGACATACACGAAACATGTCACCATCTTTCCTCTGAATCCAGATATAAAAAAGATCGTTCAAATCCTATTCAATTCTATTTATCAAAGATTTACGATGCAAACTAAAGAAATTAGAAACTTCCATTATGTTCTAGATTAATTACAAGCATCCAAACAGTCAGTTACACGGTACCAAATGTTTTCATTTTCGTTCCTTTCCATTTGTTAATTGTTTATACTCTCTCCATTTATGCCAGCATTTTTTTGGTGACGCATTTTTTTGATTGTTTTTTGTTAATTTATTGTATATCTGTATATAATTCTAATGACCCAATCATATATAATATTTAATCAATTAAAAACAGCAAATTTGACTTTATATATGCCATCAAACAATATTTAATGTAACATTAAAAATGTGCAATTTCGATACAGTAGCACAGATACTAACCGAGAAGATATATCTCAAAATTCTATATGTTTCTCTCATCATAATTTTAAACTCACAAATATATACAAAAACACATTAGAGATTCAAGTCTGAAAAAATGCTCTAATTATGATTTTTTGTGTTTCTCATATTAGCACCGCAAAAATGATATTAGGTTTAGTTTAAGGCAAATTCTTTGCATTTATATAATATTTTCTCCATGAATTAGGTTTAGGGCATAATAGATATTTAACTTTTTTATACGATGGATAACTCCACTTGAAGACATAATGAATCACTCTCCTCAATAAATAAATACGTTGTACCCGCCCTCGAGTAAAGTATCGACAGCATAAAGACGAACTGGTGCAGAAAAAATGATTAAAAATTTTCGACTTCATATTGAGATTTACCACATTTTACAATAGGGCCGAAGTCTTTCACGCACTCAATGAGGAGATGAATCTGATTCTCTTTTGAGTTGAGAGTTGATTAAAGTATCACTGTATACTTAATAGAATGAGGACCGTTAGTGCCGCAATACCACCTTTTCCAAACTCGTAATAAAATTTAATTTATCACAAATCTTAGTGAGTTTGTGTGTGTTTATTGCCTTGTGCAGTCGATTGTATTTTTAAACATGAAATGATGTGTTGGTGTGTGCTGTGATGTGGTGCGTGACGGTGCGATGCCCGTGCGATGCTGATGCGGTGGCTGAGTTTTGCGAATATTATTGCAGAGTATGCAATGGTGATGTTCAGCCGTAATGGTGCTTTTTGTGTTTTTCTTCCGGATCTACCACACCAGTGATAGCCAGGATGGCCATTCTAGCACAGGTGGCTACACGATTCTCAGACGTGGATTCCTGAGATTTAGAGTGTGAAGAGTACGGATGATTTAGTTTATGGCGTGACTATAAAGTCTTGGTAGCACCCGACTCCCGCTGTATTCCTTGATTTGTGTTGTCCACTTTGGTGTGCTATACATTTTGGCTGACACTGTCATTCCTGTCTTGAGTGGAGCTGACAGCGTGAATTGACACGGTATCCCAGTTCATGTGTGCTGGTAGGTCTCCACTCGCATAGTGACAGAGGCACATTAGAAAGCTACAATTCAGTATGAGGGCTACCGTAGTTCACACAGCTCCGAGGAAACGAGGCTCACACACCGGAGCAAATCTTCAAGGGCACTGTAACGAGCAGTGTAGCCCTGACCGGTACCTCGCTTCCAGAGAACCTATGTAAGGCCTTCCCATCAACTTCATCCAGACAATCTCACGGCTCAAAATCTTCTCAATTTCGAATTTTGAGATCAGCTATAATTGTGCAGCCTAAGGCTGAGCTTAAAAAATTAACAATTGTATTGTCTCCATTTTTAGGCAACAAATAGTCTTGCTGATCCAACACCCATAGGACAGGTTCTCCCTTCAAGCACGTCCACTGTGGTGTATACTCATATCAATATTAAAGGTTTCAGACACCTATAAATATCGATCAATACCTTTACTATATGTATCAACAAAAATGATATGGAAACACGTGTTGGACACCACCAGTTTGGTGGCAAGACAACACCAATGCATGTCTGATCTCCTCCACTTAGTTTATTTTCAATCGGCAAGAACAAAAGTATGCACTACTCACTCATCTATTAGGTTGCTAACGATCTGACAGAGGCATACATCCAATGATTGAATGCTAATGGAGTAATGTATCTTAAGAACATACAGGTTTGATGATCTGTATTGGGGCGTTTAGGTGCGTGATCTGTAATGAAGCATTAGAGTTTTGATGATTCTGATGGCGAGCTTAGGTTTTGAATAAGAATGTACCAATCTAAGATTGCGATGATCCTTGAATGGAGCATTAAGGTTTGTGAGATCTGATGGAGACATTACGTTTGATGACGTGAATGAAGCATTAGAGTCGAATGAAAACCATTTACGGGTTACGAATGGATTTGTGATGGGAGCATTAGTTGTTGATTGATCTGAATGTGAGAGGTCATGTTCAGGTTAAAGATGATATGTGCATTAAAGCCTATAGGGTTTTGATGATCTGGATGGAGCATTTAGGTTTTGATAGACTCTGATGAAGGCATTACGTTTAATGATATGGTGGCATTAGATATTGATAGTGATCTCACCTGAAGCATTGATCGGGTTTCCTGAGTTACGGATCTTGATGATTTGAATGGGCATTAAGAGATTAGGTTTGATGAGTCTGATGGCAGTAGGTTTGATGAAGCACTTAGGTTTGAATGATCTGATGGAGCATTAGGTTTTGATGAGAGCATTAAGGTTTAGGATGAAGACATTAGGTATTGAAATGAAGCATTAGGTTTGCTGAAATCTGATGAAGCATTAGGTTAGCTGGTCTTATGAGTCATTAGTTTGATGAAGCATTAGTTATGATAAATCTGATGAAGCTTTAAGGGGTTGTTTAAGCTGATTGATGAGCCATTCAATTTGAACTTTTCAACTGTGGTAACTTCAATCAGGTGCATTGCAGTTGTTTGTTAAAATTTCTTTAGAGAAATAACGACACATCACAGTATAAACACTAAATTAATATTTATACACAGACACAGATTAAAAAAATACATATGTATAGTGATACACTAAAACTGTCATAGGTCTCTCACTCCCGCAATACAAGTAAGTTGACATCTTACTTAGCTCGACAGGACTGTTTTCAATTGTATGTCATATGTACGTGAATGGAAGCAAGTGCTTATAACTGCTATGTACAGCAAAGGAATCTAATGGGGGGAAGTTTCTTGCTGACAGATAAAAAATACAACCTCCTCTTATGAAACAAAACAACAATATCTTTTATTTTTGCTATTAGATAGCCAGTCCAGTTTCTTAAATTTGAATGTTCTTTGATGAGTAAATTTAAGTTATAAGCCCACGCTGAAGCTAATGTCCAAAATAAACAATCGAGATTCAGTCCCTCAGTACATAATAGCCTAGAAAATGGAATGGCATTACAAAGATAGGTTGATTATTATACAACTCTCTTGTAAAAAATTAGTCAATAAATCGTTGTAAATGCATTCAAAGACAATTTTCACGTCAGAAGAATGGAGACCGTCAAACGACACCAAAGAATTATTTTCACAAATTTGTTGACCAAGAAATGATGTGAGTTTAGCACTAATCTGGGTTTGAGATGGATAGAGCGGCTGCAATCTGGTGTGAATGCATCATGGGTGCATCTTCAAACCTATTAAGAAACTGTAATGGAACTTCAGTCACAAGCGTCATAAGCGGGGAGTACGATTAAAGCCATCGTGATAGCGTTCGAACTTTCTAAGCCTGTTTAATTATATTCTTTAAATATGTACGTTCCCTAGAGAAGTATGGTGGGATGAGCAGTTCATCAATTAGATAGGTATGGCGATTCCTCTATAATCTGTACCATATTGTTTGTGAGCTTTCAACTTCTTGTTTGCGTCTGTGTGTCAAATATCACGAATTATTCAATAGCTTCAGGTTTTTTTTTGGTCTCCACTAGGAAAGATCATCAATAGCGCTATATATAATTCTACGGAAACCCCAATCAGAAATCTTGTACCATGAGAGGAGTAAAATTAGTTCACACCAAACACATATAACTAACAGTGCACGATGTTGATGTAGAAGAGATTTTAAAAGCATATATTGCCTAATTTATTCACTTAATAAACATAATAAGAGCCACCCACATCCAAATAGAAGCCCCACCCTTAACATCCAAAATTAAAGAGGCCCCACCCAACATTCCAAAATTAAAGAGCCCCCACCCTAAACATCCAAAATCAAGAAGCCCCACCCTACATCCAAATAGCAGCCCCACCCTAACATCCAATAGAGCCCCACCCTTAACATCCAAATAGAGCCCCCACCCAACATCCCAAAATGAGCACCACCAACTAAACATCCAAATACGGAGCCCCACCCTACATCCAAAATCGAGCCCCACCCTAACATCCAAAATAGAGCCCGCACCCTAACATCCCAAAATAGACCCACCCTAACATCCAAAATAGAGGCCCCACCTAACATCCCAAAATCCATGATCCAGGGAACACCTGATAGACTCCGAAGACAATAATTCTCTCACTGCATACATATGTGCCAAGTTTGCTTTAAATCTAAAAATTGACAATTGAAAAATAAATTCAGCCCTTTTTTAAATTTTCAGAGAGAAGAAGACAGAGAGAGATAGAAAGCCAGAAAGAAGTAGAAACATACAAGAGAGATGGACAAAGAGAAAGTAAGAGATGGAGAGCAGAGAGAGACAGAGAGAGACAAGAGAGAGAAAAAAGAAGAGATGGAAAAAGGAAAGAGAAAGCAAGAGATGGAAGGGAAAGAGAGAGACAGAAGAGAAGACAGAGACACAGATAGAGAGAGATAGAAACAGAAAGCGAGAGATGTAAAAAGAAAAGAGAAAGCAGATATGGAAAGAGTGTGAGAGAGAAGAGAAGAAGAAGACAGGACAGACAGAAGGAGAGAGAGAGAGAGAGAGAGGGAGAGAGAGTAGAGAGAGGAAGAGAGAAAGAGAGAGAGAAGAGAGGAGAGAGAAGACAGATGGAAAAAGAAGCAGATAGCAAGAGCGAGAGAGAGACCAGCAGACAAGACAACAGACAGGAAAATTTTTAAAAAAGGCTGAATTTATTTCAACTTGTCAATTTTTAGACTTTAAGCAAACTTGGCACATATGTAGCAGTGAGAGAATTATTAGCTTCAGAGTCTATCATTTCCCCTGGATCATGGATTTTGGATGTTAGGGTGGGGCTCTATTTTG
>CAJDSM010076951.1:0-14101 GCA_903981925.1 Ostrea lurida
CGCCCCTGGACACCCACCGAAAGCTTTGCCCTGGACCATTGGGGGCCTTAGGGCGCCCCAACCCCTTGCCATTTCTGCTTCATATCAATCAATCCAACTACGCCACTGAACGATTAAAATAAGGTTGATGAACTATATCTTTGCCAATGCAAGTAGTACATACTGTTATTGTAATACCTGTTCTTAATCCCTTTATGTATTGCGATTAATTTTGGTTTTTTCAGAGGGATAAATATATCTCCCATTCGATATAATGCAATGTCACTGAAAATGTCTACCATTGACACTGATCAATTAACAGATTGATGAAAGTTGCATGCCCATTGATATATGGAAAAATAAGGAAAACACCTTCCCAGATCCAAATAATCTATATGATCACTATTTGAATTTCCAAATTAAAAGTATAGTTACTAACATCTATGATTGAATTTTATAAAAGCATGCATGTCGCTTTAAAGGGCATGGACACGTTCTGAGCTAAAAATGTTTACATTTAGATTTTCATTTTTAATGTTTACAATGCTCACTTATAATATTTCTAATGGTCGTAAAAGTTTTGAATGTCATTTGTTGAGTTTCAAGCGAAACACAGCACTTACAATTCTTTGTTATGTAACAAGGCTTGAGCCTTGTTTATATTTGCATAAAGATTAACTTCACTTAAATAATTTACTTTTTACAAAGTTACATTGATTTATAGTGAATTCACATGACTATGATGTTGCACACGTAGAATAAAGCCATTTTTCACAGTTTTTGGCAAATTTAAACAAAAAATGCAAAGATCATTTTCTACATTTACCCATTTGTTAAAAATATGAACTTGTTTAAGTATTGATTTTTTTCCCTCTAGTTATCCAAAATGGCTCTTAGGAGATATAATAAACACAAAAAATACATAGATAATCATTCATTTACCGAGTTATGAATACAGATCACCCCCACCCCAAATTAAAGACCCTTTTGTACGTAACCTCACTTGTATTGGATATACATTAAAAATTATTTGACATAATCATTTATTGAACATAAATCAAGAGATAAAAGGTTAAACATTCATTCAGAGACATATTTTACAATATGAACAATTAATATTAACAACAAAATTGCTGATTCAGCAAGAAATGACACAGAGTCTAACGAGCTACCGATATATGTTTCAATAACAATGTTTTATTTGTGCTCAAATGTTAAATACATCTTTGTAGCTTATGTACACACATAGCCAACTCCAAATAATACGAATGCCAGTCTGTTGTGCGCAATTAACACAGGCTCGTAAATTTTTGCCAACATCGCCAACTCCACAATACGCCTACATCTTGAGCCTCAGATTACAAAGCGTTACATCATCTGATTGACTAACCAGTGGTCAACTTGGGGACCCATCACCTAAAATATCATAAAGATGATTACATTGTACACAAGTATTTTAAAACCTGCCACAAACAATTATGAATGTTTAAAAATAATTTCAATTAGAGCTGAAACTAATGACATGCAGGTAATTTCATGAGAAATATACTACATTCATATGACGTTGACGAATATTTGAAAACAAATAGTTAGAATAGTAGTCCTGAATATTCGAATAATGAATTTTTGGTATTAGGTTTCAGCTCAATTTCAGTATGTACACATATCGACGAACAGATCTGAATCAATGCATATCATCAGACTAATATATAGACTGTATACTAAGATTGATTGATTGATTATTCTTGTTTTACGTCCCACTCGAGAATATTTCACTCCTATGAAGAAGACACCATTACCGTGAAGGGCTATACAAATTAAGGCCTATGCTCGACACTCAGGGCATTTGAGAGGGAGGATTCTTTTTCGTGCCACACCTGCTGTGACACGGGACCTCGGTTTTTCCGGTCTCATCTGAATGACCGCCCATTCAGTCTTCTCTTATACACGCAAGGGATGCTGGGACCTATTTCTGACCCCATGGGTGCTGTATACTAAGAATACTTAGCAGAATGAGAAGAAAGCTAAAGTGCTCTTCAGTTTAACAACCCTGTTTGAACAGATCGACTAATATAACTAATGCGGTCCACCACAACAACTGACTATGGGTCATATGATGAAATGATAAGTAAATTATTATGATGGAATGTATATATTTGTCAATGATCTGTAAATGACAAACAATGCTACTTTTGATTTTATTAAAAATGGCACCCACAAAACTCCACTTGTAAAAAACAAAAATAAAATTCACACTTGCAATTCAGCGGATAGGGCTAAGATACATTATACCTGTGGTACACAAAGCGATAATTTACTACACAACTGACTGGTGCACCTCTTTGGTTGTTATCTCAGTTCACTAGAGCGTAAAATATCACAAGGAATTTTCCACGACGTTAAGGTTTAATTGATCAGGACTTCGGGATAACTTACTGATTTTAGTATCATTTTCTACAGGAGTCCAAGACGCGTTCGCCGGGACTCGTCATATCAGACATCTCTGCGTCCACAAATTACATGATACCATCCAACTATGATTAAATAAAAAAATTCATATGTTTTAATAAATGGACTTCATCGTTCGACGAAATAATTCTGAAAAATGTATATCTGTATTTGCAAAAAGTAAACAGGATGAGCTCGGAAAACTTCATAATTGACTTACCGAAATACAAATGATCTATGTCATATGCAGAGGTTGAAAACATCTAGTACCACTCTTTGCTGTCGCTGGCCCTTTGTAACGCATTTATCTGCTTCAGCCGTGATTTTTTTTGACAAATTCCTTCTATGTCTCATACCGCACGTTGTTTGTTGTGCTTCAATACTTCACCGGTTTATTCTATCGCAATGTAAAATTACACCAATAACGTAGAATCCGGTTTCCGGTTGGCGCGAGTAGTCCCCTACTTTAAACGAAACGTATACTAGCATATTCAATATAGGTAAACAAAAAACATGACTCGAGCCTTGTTTACATAGCGAAGAATTTGTAATCTGTATCTCACATGTAACTCAACAAATTGACGTTCAAATTTTTAGCTGACCATTAGTAATACCCTAATGAGCATTGTCAATTTAAAAATGAAATCAATCTAACACATTTTTTAGCTCGAAACGTGTCCATGCCCCTTTAAAAATACGAACTGGGAGCAAAATAGGGGGCTATAAAAAATAACTCCTATTCTCTTCATCGTCCCAAGGGTTTTCTTCAGTCAATCTCTTGGCTTGCGAAGACGATTCTCTTTATTCTCTAATGTAAATTTTCATGACCCCCCCAATGCTCAAGATCCATTGGTCCGAATCATACATGGAACCATTTATTGAAAAACGTGTATCCGGAAGTGATAATGTAAACGTAAACATGACAGCTGTGTGGCAACAAGCACTTGCCTTAGATGCCAAATTTAATGCATACAGAACTCCGAGCAATCCCCAGTTTAGTAAGAAAACATTCTTTGATGTGAATAATTTGAATAATAGTAATATGTATGGAAGTATCACCGTTAGACTGTGAAGAAGAAACGATCTCAGTCTCGTGTCAAGATTTCTTTTAGCTACTTCATTAATTTTTGTGATAAGTCCTTATATCTAACGTCAACATTAATGTCAGTGTATATCTTAGCATAACTGATACTGTAGTTTTCCATGATATGAAATACGATAATATAAATCTTTCAGTTCTCAGACTCGCTGAACTTTTTTGAGACAGTAGCAGGTCCAGCCCAATCTCATGATTTAGCTTTTAAAGGTTGGAAACACTTCCCCAATAGCAAGATTTTCTCGCTTAATGATAATTCCTTTTAAGTGAGAGTAAATATATCTTGTGCAACCGAGAAAAATGCTTGAAAGGAGTTGTTTCACACGAAAAAGAAAAACAATGTGCAATACTGCAATATACAAGAATAGTCATGATTTACTTTTGATTTCAGCATCCTCCTCTTTCATGCACCAACATTGATGTGACATTTCTCGACAGTGTTATCAATTTTATAGGGGCAGTTCATGACACATTGAGTGTGTCTGACACTTATACTGGATTGCACAGGAGTGGTCATTATTTTTAATCAAAACAAAACACTGGCAGTGTTTGGTAATGTTTACATTTTGGTGAAGAGGGCTTATTGCATTTAAGCAAGGAGATATTAATTGCTCCCATTAAATTTTTAAAAAGCTTAAACTTATTTATAAAACTAATCGTACATACCACCTCCTTCAAACTAAGGTTGGGGGTACATTGACCAGTTTTACTCTGTCTGTGTCACTGTGTAGGCATATTTTGTTTATTTCTCTGAGACTTAATTTTGTTTTCGTTTGCAAAGTTTTGTGAAAATGTAGTCAATGTAAACCAGTGTACATGGTATTTTTGTACATTTTGATAGTATTCTCCTCCATGAACAACTTTTAGGGATGTATTGGTTTCACCATGTCTGATTTTCTGAATGTTCATTTTGACCTTCACCTGTTTTATGGACAAGATTTTGGTTTATATACCCGGTATTTGTTTACTAAAGAACTATAATACTATCTTACCCAGTTGGCATTTCCCCATTTTTACAACATGTATATTGATTCAGTGTAATCTGTAGCTGGTCTTCAAGAGAAAACATGGATAATGAAAACCTTGTGTCTTTCTGAGTCTTCGGCCATTATTACCATATGTCTGCATTATTTGCATTAAGACATGTAGCTTGATTTAAACTACTTTGAAATAAATTGTCAACTAACATGAAACCTGAACTTGATGAAAACATCAATATAAAGAGATGTACCAAATACCAGCTCATTATTTACAAGTACAGCAAAAATAAAACCAAAAATACTAACTATGATAGAATTTCAGAGTAATGGGGGGGGGGGGAGTAACGCTATGTGATTATACCCCACCCATTTCATGGCAAAAGACAAAAGCACCAATGTGTTAATTTATTTTTATTTCATTTGCACCCAATTTTATTTGCACATCATCGGACTTTCAGATGTTTCACTTGAATGTCAGCAGGAGCATTTTAGTCATACTGATGTCTAGTTTCATATTTCTGATTTTTTTTCAACATATCCACTTCTTTTTCATTTGTTTTCCTTTTTGTTAATGGCAACAATATGGTAACATCAGGTGTCAGGTTAGTGAGTTTTTGTGAAGCCTGGGAATTATTTTCAAGCAGTACATATTTATACCCTTGTTCTTTATAATTTGCAGGTTTCATCTATATTGCAATCTTTCAGATTTTCATTAGAACATTGTGAATTTTCGAAATGTTAGATTTATTCCTTGTATTTACTTATATCAGGTTTTATTGCAATTTGAAGGCAGAATATATTCCTGTGTTAAGAAAATATTCCTGTCAAAGTACCTTGTATGCAATATGAGATGCCAACATATATCTTTTTAAACATGACTTTCAGAAACTTTGTACATCAGAAGGAAAAGCCAGCTTCTTCGTGAGAGTGCAAAGTCAGGGGTAAGATAATTGAAATCCAAGTTATTCATCACTTTTAGCTCACCTGAGCTGAAAGCTCAAGTGAGTTTTTCTGATCACCTGTTATCCATCATCCATCTGTATGTCCATCAGTCTATCCATGTGTCCTTTTTCTGTAATTTTTTCACATTTTCAACTTCTCCAGAACCACTGGGACAGTTTCAACCAAACTTGGTACATATCATCTTTGAGTGAAGGGGAGTTAACTTTGTTCACAAGGGAGATAATCACAAAAATGCAAAAATAGGATGGGATTATTTAAAAATATTTTCAAGAACCACTTAGCCAGATAAGTTGAAATTTATTTGAAAACTTAATTTGGTAGTGGAGAGTTGTTTGTTCAAATCATAATCCCAGGGGGTAGGGCATCGTCGGATACCCACGGGTGATCTCGTCTTCTAGAAGACGAGATCACCCGTGGGTATTCGACGATGGGGGTAGGGTGGGGTCACAATAGGGGATAAAAATTTTACATGCAAATATGCAAATATTTAGGGGAAATCTTTAAGAATCTTCTTTTCAAGAACCACTTGGCCAGAAGAGTGAAGACTTATCTGAAAGCATCCTGATATAGAGAAGATTAAGTTTGTACAGATCATGGCCCCTGGGGGTAGGATGGGGTCACAATAGGGGATCAAAATTTTTCATGCTGATATATAAAAAAAATCTTCTCCAGAACCACTGGGCCAAACTTGGTACAAATTATTCTCGGGTGAAAGGGATCCAAGTTTGTTCAAATGAGGAGCCAGTTCCCCTTCAGAGGGGAGATAATCACAAAAAGGCAAAAATAGAGCAAAGTCATTTAAAAGTCTTCTCAAGAACCAGTACTGGACCAAAAAAGCTGAAATTTACATGAAAGCTTCTTCTTATAGAATAGATTAAAGTTTATCAATATGTGGTCCTTAGGGGTAGGATGGGGCCACAATAGGAAATCAAGGTTTTAGATGCAGATATTTAGGAAAATGTTCTTAAAATCTTCTCGATAACCACTGGGCCAGAAAAGTTGAAATTTACGTGAAAACTTCCTGGCATAGAGTATATATAATTTTGTTAAAATCATGATTCCCAGAGGTAGGGTGGGGCCACAATAGGAAGCAAAGTTTTACATATGTTGATATATAACTAAAGAAAAGTCTTTTAAGATATCTCTTGAATTGGCTTTCATATTTTGTGTAAACATAATTTATATAGTGTGTAAAAATATATTTAATCCACTTATATATCTATTTCTTCCCCAAAAAACTGTCAGTTTCAATCTCTTAAACATTGTGTCCATTCCCATTAATGTCTGATGATGATTAATAAGGTATATCAAAGTTAACCTTCTATAAACAGAGAGACCCAGCTGTGAGAAAAGAGTTCCTTCCAATTCGTGCTCAACTTCTGACGGCCAAATATGGAAGTCCTGCATTCTCTGATCAAGGGTAATTTAGAATCAATAGTTTCTTATGTAATCATTTTATCGTACGTATAACACTGGCCAAGATCTGTCTTTCTATTAACACTTTCATTATTCTGTGGTAAACTGTTACAGGAGAGATTACTGTCATTAACAACTGATACCAAAAATGATTAACAGATACTTATACCTGTAGTTTGATTAACAGGTACTTATACCTGTAGTTTGATTCTATATTAAGATCTTTTTTTATTTCATCATCCAGAAGTATTAGAAGCAGGTCATTTAGTATGAGAAGTGTTGGCAGGAACACATTAGAGGTATGAATTGAAAATGGTTGTTAACTTGCTCTGTACAAAATATAATGTAACTTGGGCTTGATTTAAAAAAAAACAAAAGCAAAAAAAAAAAATTCTTGCTATATTTTTAAAGGATGAAAAGAATTTTTCATGTTAACATTCTTTGAATCAGTGTATTTGTTGATTTGTATTATATATCTAACAAAATATATTGGCATCATTGTTATGCAGTTAGATTTACAACACACAGAAATTTCCTTATGTATGTCTATTTTGTGTAGAACAAGACAATAACTCGTAAAGTAGTAACATACTTGTAGGTATATAACATATTACATGTACCTTGACCTTAAGATTGTATGTGAGCAGTAATAAGTGATTGAAATGATATTGCTGCTAGTGATAATGATGATTTTTCTCTGATTGTAGAATTTTGATAACCTGACCATTTCTGATGGGAAGAAACATCACCGGAGACAGTTCAGTAGCGGCTCCATGAAATTATCTTTTGATGGACCAATGAAGAGAGTGTTTGACAGTATTGAACTTGTTCCAACAAAGGAGGCAGATGCTAGCAGGTATTTTTACATTTTCAAAATTAGGTTCAATTTATGATAGTTTTTAAAGCTAACATGTTTATTTCAGTTCTTTTATGTCTATGTAGGGCAATGGCAGGTGGAAAAACTATCTCAGAAAACTATGCTTTTGCTGGAATGCATCACATCTTTGATCAACACACAGCTGCTGGTAAAAAATTTAGTATATGTATATTAAGCACAGCATTCTCACTAATTTACTATGATTTTAATCTTTCCTGTAAGATTTAAAGTAAAATCATGTACATTGTAAGGTATTTAGAGCACCCACCATTTTTTGTTTTGTTTTGTTTTTTAAAATAATTTTATTGGTTTTTTTTTATGCCCCTGTAATCAGAGACTTATGGGCCTATTGTTTTTGGTCTGTTCATCTGTCTGTCTGTGGGCCTATTGTTTTTGGTCTGTTCATCTGTCTGTCCACCTGTCTGTCTGCAAAAACTTTTGAATGGATAGCGATAGGGCTTCCATATTTAGCATATGCTTTTCTTATGAAAATATGTTTCTTTTGTTACCAAAATGATTGACCTTGTGGCCTTTACCTTGGAGTTTGACCTACTTTTGACAGACTTTAACCTTGGCAATAACTTTTGAATGTTTAGCAATAGGGTTTTGGTATTTCACATGTGTATCCTTTTTGACAAGACTTTTTTATTTTGACCACATGACCTTGACCTCAAGTGTTTTACATACTTTTGAAAAAAAAAAAACAACTTTGGCCATAACTTTTGAATGGTTAGTGATAGGTCTAGGGCTTTCATATTTCACATGTGTTCCTTGTGACAAGACCTTTGGGTACCATAATGACTTTGCTGCCATATGGGGCATCAGTGTTTCACAAACACATCTTGTTAATGAATGCAATTTAAACTCTATCCTTCACAAATACATTTAATTGTTTTACAGTAAATAAAGTTCAGTATAAACATATTTTGTTGATTGGCATCTACAAATTTTCAGTGAGCAGTGTAAAGTTTGCCAATGATGACCGATCCCGAGTAGCCTGTTCTTCACTGGATGGCTCTCTGTCTATCTGTCAGGTGATTCCCCCACCTGCTACAGTCATCTGTATGCTGAAGGGACACAAGGCTGGGGTCAAAGGTAACTAATGATGCAAATCATGTGTCTCTACACCTAGAATGAAAAGCTGTAAATCATTTGTCTCTATCCATAGATGAAAATATTTCCATTTGTAAATGTTATTGTCTTATGCATGTATAACTCTACTTAACAGAGCCAAATATGTATCCTATAGATTTGTGCTTGGGTGAAGAGGTCATTAGAGTGAAAGGATTTAATTATGATGATAGAATGGAGCATTTACCATTAGAGAAACAGCATTTGTACATTATTCATAGATTAAATCTCAACTGCATTTTTGTAATACAAGACATTGTTCCATACAGTCACAAATGACATAAGGTTAAGTATGTGTTGTTGTTTTTTTCACTTCTATGGGAATAAAACAGCAGATACATTTGGTTAGTGAATATATTTACCATAAGACACCTCGTGCCAAAGGGGTTTTATGGTAGACTGATCACACAACCTATTCATATCTTCATATATGTTTTAAAATGATACTTTACTTGTGTAATGAAATATGACATTAATTTTCTTTCAGACTTTGTGTGGTCATTATCCAATGATATAATTTTGAGTGTGTCACTAGATGGCACTGCTAAGCTGTGGGACGTGGCAGCAGGAAGTTGCATCAGAACCATCGAGGATGAACAAGGGGGAGAACTCCTTTGTTGTGCTTTCCAACCTCTCAACAACAACATGTTTGTTGTATCCTTTTGTATGATTAATGCACTATGTATGATTAAAATTGTGCAGTTAAAATGATAAAAATATAATTGTGCATACTTCCAGGACACGAGTCGTAGAGTAGTAGACATAAAAGTTTCAAATTTAGCACCAGTTGCTAGATATGATGCTTTGCTATGTACTCCTAAAATTTTTGAATATTTAGGTTTTTTTTAAAATCTAAAGTATTAATGTTAGATTTAATGAAACCTTCACTTAAAATAAACTAGAGTTTAATAAGATAAACCTACTACATGTATATGGTAAAACACAATTACAATGATCATGCTTATAATGAATTCATACAGTTGAACCTCGTTATCTCGAACTCAATGGGACCAAGAAAAAAGTTCAAGATATCCGTGAATTCGAGATATCGAGAGTAAAATTACTAAGAAAACAGGTGCTTGGGACCTCCAAATCAGTTCGACATAACCATGGTATTTGAGATATCGAAAGTTTAACTGTACTATAAACTTGCAAGACATGACAGATTCATTTATTTATACCCAATCAAACTTTGCTGTCCTCAGCAAGTTTTACTGTGCAATGATTATGATTGCATGTGAAAATGAATTTTGCTGAAGTGAGATTTGATTTTAAGGTGTTTTATTGAGGATAGCAGTGATTATTAAGTGATGCAGTCTGTGTAATTAAGTTCTTAACTTTCAAAAGACCGGGAACAGTAAGCACATGGTACAAGTAATCAACGTTTCGACTGGGAAGGGAGTCAAGGTATGGTATCATTGACATACACCCAAGTTAGGGAGTCAAGGTATGGTATCATTATCATACACCCAAGTTATAGTACAGAAAGGAAATGTGGACTCTTAGCAGAAATATCTAGACAAGTATTATTCAGAATCGCAGTCTATTTTGTTTGGTATGGTATGTGAGGTGATTGACTATAATGGAAAACGTAACAATTTGCATAACAGAGTAGGGAATTTCTGAACAAACTAGATAGTGATTCCTTATATTTATATTTGAAATAAAAATGAAATTGTAGAATTTACACATAAGAAATGCGGACTTACAAAAACCTGAAATACACATAACGTTTATCTTAATTTCCATAGTCCTTGCACATCGACCATCCATTTGCATGCAAGTAAGTCATGGAGAAATTAGCATGGCAATTCAAAGGCTTATTGTGGAAAAAAAATCCTGAATTCAAACATGATCATAGTTTCTAAGCTTTCTGATCCTCCTAAGATAACCACTGTGAATAAGCCCATTTTATACCCAGTATTAATGGAAAAATTTTATTGACTACCAGTATCACAAAATAAGCCCATTTGCCTAAGCTACACCCAGCAGAAAAAAACTGTTCTGTTTCCCCCCCCCCCCCCCCCCCGTCCCTTTTTTCAAAATTTGTCTTGTGGACTGTTAGATGTAAAAACAAAGCTGCCCCAGAACTTTCACTTTCAACATCTAGAGACATATTCAGAATTAAGCCTCAAATTGACCTCTGATCTGGCAATGTTGAATTTATTTTCTGGATGTGCCATGACAATAGTGGTTATTCTGTTCATGTTTTTCACTTTGGAATGATACCCCAACCAACAAACTGCAAACATATTCCAATATGCTTCAAACAAATCTAGATCATTTTCTATTTCAAAGTTTCGCCACACTTGCACAGGTTGTAACTTGTTTTTCCATAATATTTTTATATTTTAATGATTCAGATATTGTATCAATATCCATAACATCTTAAAATTAGACTCTTGGCAACTGCTTCAGAGTGTGTGGGGTCAAAGTTCATTCTTAGAATATAATGACACATGATTTGAAACAAATCTTATTTTTCTCTGGAAACAACATTGGGAATTGTTACATTTTATGCTTTATGTGCTGATATTGATGTCTTTTTGAAGGGTGGAAGCAGCAAAATAACTGGAAGAGTTATGGCCCTTGCTTTTGACCCTACAGGACGAGTTTTATGGGCAGGGGATGACAGAGGAGCTATATTTTCATTCACAATAGATGTCGCTACTGGAAAATTAACCAAGACTAGGAGGTAAGGAAATCTGTTTTTTAACAGGGCAAACCATGTACCATGAGTGTGTATTGTAAAAATACTCAATATATGTAAATAAGGTCACCTGAGTCACATAGGTAACCTATTGTGATCTGTTTATGTCTGTTGGTGTTGCATGAACAATATCAAATTAGATCAGATACTGATTTGTCAAGCAACAGAGGAAGTGTGACATGACAGAAACTGTGACTATTGAGGTCCCTTGTCATCCTGGGGGGCTGAAAGTGGGTCCAAAATCTTTTAAATTGAAGCACTCCTCGGAATCTTCCAGACATTCTGCAGATAAACTGGACTGTAGATGAACAAGGAGGCCTTCACCAAAATTTTGAAATTCATGGCTGTTGAATCTGTGAATCTGGTTCTGAGGTGGAGACCTATTGCTGGTGTAATGAAAGTCAATTATTTCTGTTAAAACGTCTTCCTGACTCATGGGTATAAAACAAACTAATTGAATGGAGTTTAAAAATGAACATATATGCCTCTCCAAAATTTTAAATGCTTGGCCTCTGAGTATGAGGCTTTGTTATTAGGATAATACTCTATAGCTGGTATAAACATCACATTTAGATCATTTCAGAATGACACTGAAGCATTTTACCCCATGGAATAAATATTAGGGTGATCAACATTCACATGTGGCTGTTGTTAATTTGTTATGGTGATTTGAATTCTAATATGGCTGTTACGTATAATTGTTATAGGTCTTGTTTATATGATATTATCAGCTCATTTGAAAGACATGTACTTATGAGATCAGCAAGCAGAATTCACACAGTTAGTTAATAAAGTGGTCCATGTGACCCATTGTCATTAATTAAGAAAGTGTACAATAATATGATACAACTCTATCAGAGACACTCAATGTTATTAATAATGTTATTAGTACTATTATTAATATATTTATGTTGCTGGTTTTTTTTTTAGAATAACAGTATCAGAAGGACACTCGATCACCAGCATTGCAGCTCGGGCCTGGATTAGCCGAGAAGCTAGAGATCCCTCTCTCCTAGTGAATACTTGTATCAATGCCATGTGTCTATTCAGGTGAGTCAACACAACACCTGTATCAAGGTGTGGCTACTGGAGGGGTTTGATTGCTGGTGGCCAGTTAGCTCATTTGGTAGAACACCTGACTGGAGATTCTGGGGGCCCTGAGTTTGAATTATGATTTAGTATTTTGCATTTTCTTCTTTCATGTTACAAATTCAAGATGTCTGTTCAGGTGAGTCAGTACCTATTTCGGTGCCATTTTTCTGTTCAGATGGGTCAACATCTTTGATTGTACCAATGCCAGGTAATTTAACATTTTAATCATTATCTATGCTTTGTATCAACACCATGTGTCTGTTCAGATGAGACCTGCTTCAGGTGAATCATTGACATCCTGGGTATGTACATGTATAACATTTAGAGATTCAATATCAGTATCAGTGTTGTCTGATATGCATGCCAGGTGTCTGTTCAAGTAAGTCAATGTCCGTTGTCTGTACAGGTGAATATGGTCAGTCAGTTTAGACTTGTGTTCTGTACAGGTCAGTCAGTGTGTCCGGTGATTGTCAATGTCAGTGTGTCGTGTGTCAGGTGAGTTGTCGTGTGTCCATCAGGTGTCAGTGTCGTAGTGTGTCTGTCAGGTGTTAGTCAATGTCAGTGTGTATTGTTGTCAGAGTGGTCAATGTATCAGTGGTGTCTGTTGTCCAGTCAGTTGTCTAGTGTCGGTCAGTGCTGTCTGGTGTCAAGCAGTGTGTGTCTATGTGTCGGTCGTGTGTCCTGTCTGTCCGTCAGTGTGTTCTGGTTGTCAGTCAGGTGTCTGATATGTCAGGCAGGTGCTGTCTGTTGTGTCCGTCAGTGTGTCTGTATGTCAGTTCTGTGTTCGTCAGTGTGTCTGTCTGTATGTCATCAGTGTCTGGTGTGTCAGTCTAGTGTGTCTTATGTCAGTCAGTGTGTCTGTGTGCAGTCAGTGTGTCTATGTGCGGTCAGTGTGTTCGTGTGTCAGTCAGGTGTCTATGTGTCGGTCAGTGGTCTGTCTGTCCGTCTAGTGTGGCTGTATGTCGTCAGTTTGTGTCGTATGTCATGTTCAGTGTTGTCGGTGCTAATTTCAGTCAGAGTGTCTGTATGTCAGTCAGGGTGTGCTGTCATGTCAGTCATGTGTCTTATGTCAGTTCAAGTGTGTCTGTATCTCATCGAGTGTCTTATGTCGTCAGTGTGTCTGTGTTCACAGGTGTCTTGTAGTCAGTCAGTGTGTCTGTCTGTCCGTCAGGGTCGTAATTGTTTCCGTCAGTGTGTCTGTCGGATGTCAGGTCAGTGTGTCTATGAATGTCAGTCAGTGTGTCTGTATGTCAGTGTTCGTGGTCCGTCAGTGTGTCATTGTCGGTCAGGTGTGTCTGTCCGTCGTGTGTCGATGTCAGTCAGATGTCTGTCTTGTATGTCATCAGTGTGTCTATGTGTCAGTCAGTGTTGTCTGTTGTCAGTGTGTCTGTGTAGTCAGTTGTGTCTAT
>CAJDSM010076954.1:70-27902 GCA_903981925.1 Ostrea lurida
TAACATGCTAGATTTATTCAAAGTCTCTAACGTGCTAGATTTATTTTAAGGCACACAATCACTCACTCGTTGTAGTAGGTATTACCATCCGTTCCACATTGCAGATCTTCTGGTTTACTAACACAATCGGCATTAGTTAGATACCTGCAGTAATATGTATCGTACTGACCACAACACACTGAAAAGAAAGTATTGGATTTTGAATTGTCCTCGATGTGTCTGAAATGATTAAAGTAGCTGAATTTGTTCTGAGAACTCCCCTCCCCTCCCCACCCCAAATGTTCGTCATACAGTGTACTTGGATCAGAAACGATAATTTTGGATAGTCTAACATTTGTGAATTTCAATGTACATATAGTTTCGCCCTTGCAATGTTCAAATCACCCAGTTGTAATATTTCCAAATTAGCGAAATCATATAATCGTCGGTTACCCACGGCTGTTTTTCATCGATTTTCCCCATCAACACTACGAGGGAGCGTGTGTAAATTTAAAATCGTGGTTCATGTAGTTGACTTGTTTTCCAGGCTACATTGAAATCAATTGTATTTAAAAGAATCGGATTCAAAGCAGGAACTGAGGGGACTGAAACTCCTAACAAGCATTCGAAAATTAATTTGGGAAAGGGATGAGCTCTTGAAGTGATATTCTGTTTTCATTGCTCTCTCTCTCTCTCTCTCTCTCTCTCTCTCTCTCTCTCTCTCTCTCTCTCTCTCTCAATTTTGGGTACTGTACGCTCTCACCAGTGACATAGTTCCGACGCCAATGATGGCCCATATGGTACACATATTGAAGGGAAATAGGCGGAAATGTGACGCAAAACATTAACAACATGTACACCCCTCCCCCCCCTCCCCCCCCTAAAGTATCAATCTTATCTGTGATGCAGTAATTGACAAAATTCATACATATTTAGGTACATTGTAGGTACTTTTTTGAGGGGCGGATGTATAGGATTATGAACTAATGATTGTGGTGATCAATAAGGCTATAAACGGCACCATCATGAAAACTATGCTAGCAACTAACAGTTCATCGAAAACGTTAAAGAATGCAGTCTCAGCATTAGTTTTTCATAGTGTTAGCAAAATACATTTTATTGGCACTCTCTATTGTTGTTATGTACTTTGTGTACAGCTGTTCTAACATTTTTTTTTTTAAATATGACTAAATTCTAACTTCGTATGTCTAAGTATTTTTAATTAACTGCAGCAGGTGTGAATCCACTTAACGTCATTTAGAATTTTGAGTCATCGAATAAATATGAATCGTAAAACACTCCATCCGAAGGGGGAAAAAAAGAAATTAAGAAAGAGTCAAACGAGTACATGTATAAAATACATTATATGATTTCGCTAACTTGGAAATATTACAACTAGGTGATTTGAACATTGCAAGGGCGAAACTAGTTACTTAACTCCACAGTCCAGTTCATTATAGCTTTTGCAGTATTCCAGAACTTTGAATGCTCAACTTTACTTACCTCCAAGAAGACCAACAAATATTACAGCAGCCAATTTCATCTTCTATGATTCTGTTAACAGTAAAGATTTCTTGTGAAAGTAATACAAGATATCGTGATTTAGACAGAATTCCAGAGGCCCTAGGGGTAACCGTTTACCATTGGTATTAAATTACCAAAAATAAAGAAAAAGAGAGGGGTGGGGTAGGGTGGAGGATATTTTCTTTGATAAGTATTTTTAAATGTAGCAATATTTGTTTATTTCAAACATAGCTGTTTAAAGACATTTAATAATATGATAAAAGAAAGAATGATTTTTCCTTGCAGTGGCCCTTGTTCAGTCCTTATCTTATCGTGTTATATTATAAACGTGTAACACGTGACCAATATATATTATCACGACATGAAGATGCGTATTTGGAATATATATATATATATCATTTCATAACGAAACGAATGGGTAGTTTTAGTAATTACTATTTAGAAATTTAGTTTACCGACTAATAATGACGGTAACAACGGGAGAGTACAAATAGGCGAAGGTAACATCGTGTTAAACGTAATCATAATCCAAAAAACATATACAAAATCGAGTGTTGGGCAACACGGACCTCCGACAAAGCGAAGGTAGGATCAGGTGCCATGGAGGAGTAAGCATCCTCTGCTGACCGGTCACACCCGCCGTGAGCCCGTAGTCGAAATAAAGTAAACGGGATTACCCGTAGTCAAATCTAGTAAGAGGGTCTGAGAAAAACTAGATCTACTGTATCCAGTTTTCACCTTGAACAAAATCGAGTCACTGTGACTGGGAGTTTATAAATGTTTTCGTCGTGAATATCAATTCACTCCATCATTACTCTGATATTTTAATGTAGCAATACACTTATATTGCTAAGTCATTTACAATCTGCCATTCACCGATATTGTAAGTGCATGTGTACCAGAGGTATACATGTACGTACCTTCCACACTGGAAGCTATACAAAACAATGAAATTGTTCCCATTCATAAATTTTGGTAACTGAAATATTTAAGAATTAAATCACTTTGAGAATCTGTATGTACGTCAAGAAGAATGATGGCTTGGTTGGATACTGATTTTTGAAGTTTTCAAAGTCGCGCAAGTGATCTGTTGCGATTTGCAATTGGACATTGTCCGTCAACATTTGAACTTCATTTTTCATTAGATTGATAGTAAATTTCATGGTAACTGGACCTGAAAGGTGGTGTCATAACCTTGAAAAAAAAAGCACTTTAAACTATTTTTTACCTGATGCGCGTATGAATCTTGATAAATATAGTACGACTATTTTAACGGCTGGGAATTCTCCGACAGAAATGACAATATAATGTTGATGTTTTATAAGTACATGTACTGAATTTCTATTTTGAAAAGTACACGACTGCAACGCTTCACAACGGTGATACTTTTCATAAAGCGCTAGAGTGCGTCGTGAAGTTTGGAGGCGTAAAGAGTCACAGTTCATACTCTGCAGTTTATTAAAAAAAATTACCGGGAGGAACGCCCAGCTGCGTGTAAGTCGTAGTGAGCAAGGACGCATCCACAATTTTGAAACACATGAATCCCTCTACCGAAACTGAAATTCACAACCCTTGACTAAAAAGCCAGGCTCTAGTATGGGGCTCAAATGGATGTATGGTAGTAATTTCGTATATGTATTTATGTCTTTTCCATTTCTTATTTCAATGTACTGCGAAGAATATTGAACATATAACATGGTTCTAGAAAGCATGTTGCTGTCTATCAAATATTCTTGGGACATGCCTGGGGGTTTATACTTTAGGTTGGGGCCCCAATGAATATCTTGTTATGTTGAAAAAGCCTGAAGACTTCTACCAAAGTTCTGGAGTTCAAGATCTCTGGACTAGTTGCCGATGCGTCAGAGGAGTGACAATCACATGTTGTACATGTTTGTTTTTTTTTTTTGGTTCTTTTTTTATTTAGCTCGCTAGGACCACTGTTCGGAGATTTTAACATTTTTAAAAAGTCATGACCCCGATGTCGGTGTCACACTTTAAGGAAAAAACTTTAACCTAGGTTCTATTTTTTTTAACCAAATGGAATAGAATTTTGATATTTCGCATGTAGAACCTTTCTTTTGGTGCCAAGACTTCTGACCTTGTGAATTTGATATACTTTTCAAAGAAAAAACCCACTTTAACCTGGGCTATATCTTTTGGATCAAGGGGGATGGGGCTTTGATATTTCACATTCATGAAGAGATCAATACTTTAGACCTAGTGACCTTGGACTTTGACCTACTTTTCGAAAACATTAACATAAACTAGATCTTGAGAGCCAATAGGGATTTCACATACAGATGTCGTATGAAGATATCTTTCTTTTGGTACCATGACTTTTGACCTATAGTGACTTTGACCTACTTTCACAAACTTTAATCTGGGCTGGGGTAAGACTTTGAACTTTCAATTTTAGTTGCCTCACGAAGAGACTTCTTTTGGTACTAAGACTTTTGACGTGGTGACTTAGACCAACTTTTCAAACACTTTAACCAGGGATCAGAGGGATAGGGTTTTGATTTTTCTTATATACATATGTAGATGCCCCGTGAAGATTATCTTTCTTTCGGTACCAAGACTTGTCGTAGAGACCTTTACCACGCACTTTGACATACCTTTAAAATTATACTGGACAACATCGTTTGAACCAAGGATGACGTGGCTTTGATATTTCTAATAGATGCTTCTTCACAATACATTTCATTCGGTACTAGAACTATTGACATTAAATTTTGACATACTTTTCAAAATCTTCAACCTGGGCTATATCTTTTGATCCAAAGGGATGGAATTCGATATTTCATATTTAGAGGCCTCATAGCTAGGTCTTTTAAATATGGTATCAAAACTTTGACCTAGTGACCTTGGACTTTGACCTATTTTTCAAAAACTAATCTTTTTAACTAGAAAGGGATATGTTAAGTAGAGTCATGCTTTCCGGCGAGCTACGCTGTCTTCTGATAACTCGTGTTAAAAGAAAATGTTCTTTTACCCTTGGATATTAAATACACTGAATCTGGAAATCTAAGGGCAATTTATTTTTATTATATAACACCTAATCAACATGTTGTTTGAGCTGTTTATATATTGAAGATTTGTTACACGTTCTTCAGATGACCCGAAAGGTCATGGACCTCTTGTCAAAACAGACGTGCTGTTAATGCCTTTGATTCCTAAACAAATAAGCAATGAAAATGAATATCGATATTCATGAATTTGCATGGTGATTTTATTGCATAGCAATTGTTGTACATAATAAATAATTTAAAAATGATAACGGTAGTGCCTTGAGAAGCACACACTGCGTCGACACATTCAGCGGTGTAATGTACGAAGACTGGATAAGAATATAGTTCATTTACTTTCACGTTATCGAAACGCGAGGTGGAATATGTGATATCACGAGCTAGTGGCAGCAGTGACGCAATGGAATAACATCCATTGCATTTATTTTATAATCATTTTTACATCTCCATTACACTGTCCATCTACAAGCTGAGGCAATGACAGCGCAGTTATGAACTACGTGGTTCATCCGGATTGCATTATTCTGTGGCTTTTCTTATTTTGTATGTAATCTCAGAGAGTTTTGGCTATATACCACTCCGTATTAAAATATATACCACTCCGTATTAAGAAAACAAAATTGGCACACATCTTATATCAAGTTTTCGTTGATATATGTTGAGTTAGTTACTGTACATAACACGGCGTCTCTCTTCCTAGACTCGTCTGCTGCGTCAGAAACACCGCGGTGGACACGGTCTGATGACTTGGTGGTCTTCTGATATCATTTTGACTTGATACGGTCTGCTGTGAAGATTCCCGACTTGTGATATAATATATATCACTCTCCAACAATTCTGGTGCATTGCTCGTCTCATCAGGAGCAGGAATTCGACTTGGAATCTTTGAAATTACTTCTACCATAGGGTCACTCAATTGTAAAACTAAAGTCCACACCATGACTTTTCCGTCCTCGCATCCAACGACAATCGTTCTGTCATCATAACCCACACTCAGGCAACTTCCTCGGCCATGAACGGAAATCTTGGCATTCTGTACACCATCACAGGCACGAAGGACCAACAATTCTGTACAGTCTTTGGACAAACCAACAATACATTGTCCTTTCAACGCTAGACATGGATATTTTAATTCCCGTTCTTTGTTGCGAGTATTTGGTACTATGAAGTTTGATCCAATGGTGAAAAGGATTCCTTTATAATCTAAAATGACCTTGTTGTTCGAGGAAAATTGAATTTTGGTTATGTCAGTCGTTGGTTCTAAAAATGAAGAAAAGTGATTTAGACATTCTTCTTTCTCGACATTATAAACCACAGCTCCTTTGGGGTAGGAAAGTGCTGTGTTCAGTTCTTCTCTCTTCTCGTACACAACCAAACAGCTACATTCTTGATAAGAGAAAACGTCAATGAGGGTATCGTTCTCGCCCAAGGTCTGAAGAATATCGGTGATTTTTATCATTCTATTCGTTGCAGAGGGACTGAACAGCCCACGGACAAGAAGACGTGCTTCAGATTCACTTTCACTTTCATTGTCTTCCTCTGAAGTAAACGTTTTGACAACACCAACCAAGTAACTGAATTCATCTTCAGAAACGACACAAGGAGTGGTCAAGAACTCTGTCTTCTCCGGGAAATCGCAGAGGAAATTATAGTCCGAATCTAAAGCTGTGATTTCTAAGTTGTATGTATTATTCTTCCAATGGTCGGAGATATTCGCCGAGGTTACGAAAACGAGAGTTCTACAGTTTTGGGAGAAGACAGCGAAGCGACTGTCGAAAACGTGTCGAACCTTGCTTCCAACCCGCACATCCCATACTATGTCATCATACAGAACGGCTCTATGAGAGGAGGTCAGGTCTTTCAAACTTTGAGAATTCATTCGTGCAATGACGTAGTTTCCATCCCTTGATACAATAATTTCACGGACATAACCAATGTCTTTGTTATTGCTTAGAGCTAATTCAATTTGTCCGCTACTGCTGTTTACAATTTTGGCATCTTCCGTATTTGAACCTACGCAGACAACTTGATGCTTGTCATCTAGTACCTTGGCGATTTTGATTGGACTTTGAAATATTTCGTTGGAATGCGTGATTGAATGATCGATATTGCTTAAGTCCCATACTTGGACATCGTTGTTCGCAGATATTGTAGCCGCTTTATCTGTTGCAAATGACGTCAGCAGTTTCAAAAGAGGTGATTTTCCTGTCTGCAAAATTCGTGCGAGTTTTCCGGTATCTGTTTTCCAAATGAGAACAAAAGAACCTCTTATTGCTATCAGCAATTTGTCATCAACAGAGTATGACACGCTAGCGAAGTTAGAAGACGGATATACTAGACAACAGGGTGGTAAATTATTGTTCAGGAACTTTTGTTTTTCTGTACTGGTCGTAAACAGACGAAGACTCTTTCCTGCCATGATAACTAGAGTTGATCCATTGTTGGATAGTTTCATGTCACGGATATCAATATCGGTCATAAGGTTAGTCCTCCGGAAGTGTTTGTTGGTGATATCGAAGGTGATTGATTCAACTTGTTTGCTCTTGGTGACAACAAAGCATTTTTTGTTTTCCCAAAGAACGGTTTGTTTCGGGACATCGCTAGCTTCCCCTGTGCATTTTCGAACTAGTTGTGGAAGTTCAAACAGGTAAATAGTACGTCCTGACTCACAAACAAAGTAATTCTCCTGGGAATTGAATGCCATGGTTCGTGAATGGTAGCTAAATCTATGAATTAGAGATGCCTCTGCAACATTTATGAGGTATGGGCCAGGCTCTCTTTGCAATGCAAGTGATAGATACTTCTTTGAAACACAGACACTTGCGATATCATCATATTTATATTCGATTGAATCATATAGTTCACCACAATCAGAACGAAATATCCGAACAGTTCCGTCATTGCAAAACACGTTCAGGAAATTTCCGTCCGTCGTCGAGTAAATTTGACCAAAAGGCATGACTATTTCAGGCCGCGGATCCCCCTTTGTGATCTCCCATGCTCTCAAGGAAAGCGAGCCAGCAGTTTTAGCTGTAAGAAAAATACCACGGGGACTTTGATGAAAATTGATATTTGACGCACCTTCGGCATTAAACTTGTATTGCATTGGCCCGCCTGGTGTATTGTAACACTGGCAGTTAGGAACTAAAGGGCAATATCGCTGAGCATACAAGTCACAAGTGTAAACTAATTGTCGAATGTGCTTGTAGGATTTGGTATGTTGCATCAGTCGAGCCGATAACTCCACCCCCAAACAATTTAGGTCCTTTTCGATGGTTGGTACTGCCATTTTTAAGGCATCCTCGACTATTCGAATTTCTCGATCAGGCGCATCATTATAGTCTCTCAGGAGTTCTTGAATTGTTGCTGACTTTATTTTTTGCAACATGTAATCCATATTGCACAGCACATGGCTCTTCAAGTCGTCGATGCGATTACTTTTCNACTTTATTTTTTGCAACATGTAATCCATATTACACAACACATAGCTCTTCAAGTCGTCGATGCGATTACTTTTTTGGAGACTGTAACAGAGGTGTTGGAATTTTCTTACATTGTAAGTTGTTGTTGCTTCAATACTTCCGAAGTGATTTGGCTGCTCGCACAAAAATCGACATGCTTCTTTTGCTCCCTTAGATTTATCATTCTTGCACTGGTATGGTTTTCGTGCGGATCCTCCCCATATGCCCAGGAAGTAGTCTGCGATGTTTGAATGCAGAACCTTCTCCAGTTCCTTGTCTCTTAAATACCTGTCTACTGCTGCATCATAAAACTGCTTGTGTTTCCATGATAATACTAGTATTCCATCAACCTCCCTCTCCTTGACAAAAGGTTCAAGGTCATGTAGCAAACGAACTGGAAAATATGATGGCATTCTTCTTATGGAAGTTTCACAGTATTCCGTGACGTCATCTAGCAGAACTTCATCGATCGACATGATATCCAGTAACTCTGACTCGCTCAAGCCCAAGTTAGAAGCAGTAAGGTAACCAAGAAAACGAGATACAAATAAAGTTCCATGTTCTTTATCGATTCGTTCAAAAATGATTTGGATGTTTTCTTTCACATTTTTTCCGACCACGCAAAAACTGGTGTCGTCGTATGAATGCCAACGCTTTGCTTCTTCAATAGCCATTGATAAAAATAAGGGTGATGTGCACACCTGGAACGCGTCTTTTACGATTGACATCTGTTCGTAAGTCACCGACCTCCAACTTGAGCTAAGCATGGCTCTAAAGATTCTTTCACAATCGGTGGAATTTAATGGATTTAAATAGTAGACGCTGTCTTTGCACTTGTCCAACAGACATGTGCACAGCCTTTCTCTGTTTGAGCTACACGACACAATCAATTTGACATTGACTGCAATTTTTATCGGCAGCCATTCGAAGTTGTGATTATCTTGTAACAGATCCACCGAATCCAGAAGAATTATCAACAATCCACCAAACTCACCACTAAGAAGAAGCTCAGAGAAGTAGTATTTCAACTGCTTGTAATCTGTTGGGATTTCATTCGGATCTTTTCCCATCAAGTCAACCAAATGACGACAGAGGTTGTAAAGAAACTGACGTGAGGTGACGATTTGCGTTTCTCCAACAAATCTGAACACAATGACCGTCCTCATCGTCAGGTCTTTGTTGAATATGGCAGTGTTCACGTCTTTAATAATTTTCACAATTGCAGATGTCTTCCCAACCCCATCTTCCCCAATAATTGCAAACGGTCTGTCCGTTTCTGTTAAAAAGTAATCCTTTGTTGCAGACATCAAATCATCCCTCTCGAGCCACGGGCATTGGGAAGATTTGAGAAAGCTCCAGTGATTGTAAACTTCCCTGTAGAATGGATCGTTCTTCACGGAGTTTTGATTTTTTATGGACTCATCAATCATCCCTTTCACTGTGCAGTATAATTTGTTCGCAAATGTTTTAGGTAATTCTTTTTTATCAAATGAAATTTTCTCTGCAGGTTCAGTTATAACGACTCCACTTCGCCGCATATTTTCATGGACAGTTTCTCTAAGACTTCTCGATAGAAACCCATTACTACTTTCTGTACATGAACTACTGCAGTCATCAACCGGGCTATCTCTTCCTTCTCCCTGTGGTCGTTTTACATACAAGATGCAATTTTTGTCTCTATGTTGCCGATCAACTGCCAATATTCCAGTCTCTACTTCATTTTCCAGGCCTAGAAATACGAAATTACTAAGTTAAAAATATAGTTTACAAAAAGAAATAAGATATTGCAGAAATAATGAAATATTCTACAGAATAAGGTCTGTTTTATATATATTTATTACCTATAGGTTTGAACTCCATGTACGTTTCCGTGTCAATCATTCCTTTTTCCAGACAAGCTTCGGAAGCTTTTAAGAATATTCTTTGTAGTAGAGCAAGTGTAGACGACCATTTTTCAGAGTCTGTCAGAGGACAATATTGTATGCAAATATTGAACAAAACTTTGTATAAAAATTATCAACAGCAAAAAAATCAGCAAAATGTAATAGTAATGTGAATATCAAACAGGAAAATAAAGATGATGTTTTTAATCTTACAAGCCTGCTGGAAATCCACTTGCAAATGATAGTACGGTGTAGGGCCGTTCTTGTCTTCTTTGTAGCATCTATCTACAAACAGAGCCTCGTCTTCAAAACCACACGAAGCTAAAAACTCCAGTAAGGTTTCGTATTCGTCTTTCTCTACTTCTATTGGTGGATACCAAACATCTTCATCTTCGCACAACATACACTGAAAAAAGAGAGACGTTGTCTATCTCATATGAATCAAAATATTGTGGACACCACTTGCCAACGGAATGTTTAAATGTCTTACAAGAATATTTGGGCCCATGGAAAGTTTCTGACATCGTTGAAGTTCTCGAAGAAACATCGGCTGGAACACATCGTCTTCCTTCCTAGATCCCCATCGTAAATCGACAGCCTATTTAGAACACAATGATGGTAACATATGAGCCATACTTTGATAAAATGCAAAGTAGTTTGCAATAGCTCACCTGTTATCATGCATGCTCTATATTGCCAATAAATTTAAGAAACCCGTAGTATCTGCTCAATGTCATTGATCGAATGTAGCGCATATCATAATTTGCGAGATGCCTCTCGACTTCAAATTAAACTTTGCTTGAAGTCTCTTGACGAAGAGGCTAATTTGAAATTTCATACTGTATATATACATATGTGTACGAAGCACAAGATAAAGTGTTTAATACATACTTCATTGTACATTTTTATAATCGAGTCCTTGTGTGGGTTTTGCTCTCATGTGAAATATAGCTGTATTAGAAAGTAAGTGGACATAGCATTGAAACATAACCAACGTACGTGGAAGTCCACTCCATGGTTGTCCCGGAAGTGACGTCTCAGGTCAGGGTATACATTTTTCATCAAAATCTCTCGTTCTCTTTCAAACTCTGAAACGTATAACACAAGTTTGAAACAGTTGGCGACGTTTCTTTATTTCAAATATATGGAGCAGACATTCTTTGAGTTTTGTGCAGTTACAGACAGGTTATGCATCAGACATTACCTTTCCTACTGGCACAGACGTATAGTTTGACGACATTGGAGTGAATCTGAGGAAGGTCGTTAAGGTTGAACCCACCGTGAAGCAGGTAATGCTTCAGTTGTTCCTCTTCTGTGTCAAAAGTCTCTAAGAGTAAAAGAGGTACATCGTTAATATGGATTTCCTACAGAAAAAAATTATATTCATTGTACTTGTGTATGATATTTATCCTATACACGTATTCTAATACAATGACAATCTTTTGCATTGTTACCAGACTTGCAATGATAATTTACGACGGAAGTGAAACATTGTATTCTTTGCAGTGGAAGCGTAGACATGGTAGAGATTGGGCTCGCTAATAACTTTAGAAGTGTTTGGATTTACCTGATACGTTATGCAATGTTGTGAAATGCCGAATAAATTATTTCGAGCTGGCATTTCCTTGCAAGCAGACGACAATGCCAAACATTGCTGGAGATAACAGTGACGTAAATTTCAATATGTGCTATCTGGAATTCACAGAGGAACGGGGTCATTACGTATGGAAGATGCAATATTTTGTGAAAAGGTGAATAATATAACGAACAGTGATCAATCTCATAAATCCTATACGGAACACAAATTAAAGGTGGACAAACACGGATCCCTTGATATACCAGAGGTGGGATCAGGTGCGTAGGGGGAGTAAGCATCCCCTGTTGACCGGTCACACCTGTCGTGAGCCCTATATCTTGATCGGGTAAACGGAGTAATCCGTAGTCAAAATCAGTGTATAAAGAACGCCCTAACAACACAGATTCAATGGCAGGTTGTGGTGGCAAACTAGATCTTTACATGCAGAACGATCATAAAATTTGCGAAATGTTGACTTTAAACGAGAATGTTAAAACCCTTAAAAGACCCCCACCCCCGTAGAGTTTTTATGATATTAACCATTCTCATTTATTAGTTGATTTGAAATTTAATGTACGAGTGTGGTAACTTCAAATTTGGTCATTTCGTATGAGCATATCACAAAAGAGACGTCTTACGTTGTTAATTCCATCTGAGGATAAATGTGTTGTGTCAAGGTTAAAAATTGCTTCAATAGAACTTGGTTTGGATCGGAAACGTGCAATACTATTTGCAAGTGAATTCAGTCTATATATCACTTCAGAAAAGAAATGAGTAGACAGCAATTGCTTATCAAAGTCAAACATCTATATCGATAGATCAATAGCGATTCTTGACATCTGAAAGGGCGTACTTAGTTTTTTTTATTAAAAAGACAGCATGTTTCTGGAGATAAGAGCAGACCTTTACAGCACACAAACCTTGTCAGCTTGAGTGGCTTGTCCAACACTATTCACTCGGGGTATTAAAAGTTTGAAAATTCAAACTCTAATTTGATGTAGGAAAAGTCTAAAATACTTTGTACCATGTTTTATAGGACAATTTAGATACCACTGGATAATATACATGCATTGCACAGTTTGCGAGATACTTTACGCGCGGTTTGACTGGACCTATTATTGATTTACTTCGGCATTTCTATAAGATTTAATTTGCGATTCTAAATCGTTTATTTAAAAAGAAATGAAGCACAATTATGGATATGACAGAAGGAATCCCTTTAGAAGGATTAACGGATTGACCTTATTATTTTTATGGTGCGGACTTTTTGGGCCGTTGTTCGTCTAAAGCCGTTCCTTTAAATAATATGATAAATAATCCGATGTCAAAACAAAATGTTCCAAATGCAAATTGCAGTAGTTTTTAAACAGAAAAGATGAATATCTTAAGTCTAATATTCTGCAAGAGTTTTCTAAACAGTTCCTGCTAAAGAATTAGTCGATAGCTGATCACACTTCTGTTCCAGCTACTAATATTTACAAGACAAATATTTGAGGAGAGTCAATACATATTAGTGTATTTGTTTTATACTATGATCCCATAAGTTCATAGCAGGTATAGAAAGTCTATACATGTCAAACTAACCATTTTTTCCACGGATATTTATTTTCAAAGTAAGACGTATATGCACATTTCGTAAATTTTATTTTAACTACGTTGAGCAAGGGCGTAGTGTTAGATTATCTTCAAAATCGTATAAAAGGCAGTGTTTGTTCACACACACACGTTTAATTAGTTGATTATGGTGGAACGTTTCTTTTACTAAACGGATATAAATTACTTGATAATCTCTAATTTATAAACATTCAGTTAAGTTTACTCTCGTATATGCTAGTAATGCCAAATACTTTGAGCTTTTCATGCATCACAAAATTACAGCATGGCAGACATATTTTAATTTAAATGCTTACTAATTATTTGTAACAATTCTATAAGTTCTCGTACTCCGGAATGACAGCCTATGCAATATTTGCCGACGCCATCGTAAACCAGAGTAAATAAATTCCTACCTTTGTGAGACTCTTCATCCATCTCTCTCCTGCCGTCGATCCCTTCAGTAGCACTCTAGATATACATTTGGGCAGGTTGTCAAGGACTCGTTGTGTCTGATATCGGCAGATAACTCCTGAGCGGTATTAGTGACAATTCTGTTTGAATCTCCCCGCAGAGGAACAATGAATACCGCATTTAAAAGTCTACTAAATCGATCAATATGTAGTATTGTGCGAAAAGGTATGTTTAACTTCTTAAAGGCTATGGGATTTTAATGCCTTTTAAAACATGCGCTACCTGAATTATCAGATAAAATATTTAACACCGGTAGTTTTCGAAGGAAACATTGTATTTGTTCTCGTAGGCCCCTTAGTGTACTTACTATCGAGTGGAAATGATTTAAACAGGTTCTTTTATTTGTTCACATTATCAGCCGCATGTTAATAAAGCTAATTAACGCGTAAAATCGGGGAAATATTATCCTAGGTTGTATGCGCAAAAACAAGTTTCATCTTCTCGAAAATATACAGAAAATGAATTCCGTCTCTTTGTAAGACATAAAACAAACAACGATCCAGAACTTTATTTTTATTGATTACACATATATTTTTGAATTCGGCTTTTCTAATAGTAACTTCTTTGACATTTCCAGGGCATATTTGTTACTGGAAGTTCCAAAAATTAGAAACAGAAGCATAAATTATCTTGGATATAAGCCTATCGGTATACATATTATGATGTTATATTCCTGTCATCACTAGTCAGATAATTATGTCGATTTGTCAGATCATTATGTATGCTTATGTACCCTTGCCAAGTAATAAAAAGTTTTAAAAAAATTAACCGTACATGTACCAATGCCGTCACGCTCAGAATGCGCCATCCACTTAGCAACATAATGATCTGACAAGTCGATATCAGATCATTATGTCGACTTGTCATATGATTATATTGGCTTTGTCGACTTGTCGGGTGATATTTGTTAACTTCTCGGTTAATGCATCGAGATGATGTTTACTTGTCATTACCGGCCGCCAGAAGGCGGTCGGTTACTATAAGTGTGTTTCTGCGAACCTATTACGTGTAGAAAAATAAAGTAAATATTAAAAGTGTAATTTGTTGGTTCTTAGTGGGGAAATGCTTTCCCATTTAAAAAGTTTAGAAAAGGCGTTTAATTTAAAACATGATGCAAGAATAAACAGCCAATCGTAATGCAACAATCTCTGATTGCTACCGATGCGAGGCTTCGCTCGAGACACTCGACTGTTCTCCGTCGGAGATTTGCGGAGACAGCCGACCTCGGGTGTCTGATACTGAATTATCGCGTGATACCAATAAAAGTAAAATGCAACTTTTCATGTATGTTTCGAGTAGTTCATGTATATTTCTAAGTGTTGAGTGTAAATTGCATACGCTGAGGGTTCAAAACATTATTATCAAATATGAAATCCGTGAACTAAATACGAGGAATCGCCATATGAAAATGATGACCAAGCAACATTTATATTGTTTGATATGTTATTGGCGTTGATTGGCCATGGCCGCTTATAAATGTGGGAGCCAGGCATTCAATTCTTGCCTTACAGGCATCCCTAAAAAACAAGCAATATGTTTGAGCCCTGGGAACAGATGCTCAGATGCTTGCTCACCTAGTCCATATAGAAAACAAATAATCAGTTCACGTAAAGTTCATACAGAAGCGCCTGGTAAGCCAGAATGCCGCCACGAGACAATTGTGTGCAATCGTACTGCGCCACCAGTAGGGCTACGCCATATGTAGTAGGCAATATATTAGGTATTCCAGCAGCATATCAAATCAGCATAAGATGTGGAGCCTTTCTCTCTAAGATGCTCATATGGAATTAATATCCCCCTGTACATCAGATATGTAATATCATAGGGTTTAATAATTTTGTAAAATTGAAAGCAAGCAAAATACACAACCATAATCATCTGGCCAGTATGTATTGACCAAAGGAATTGACGCAAATTGCATTTCCTGGACTAGAGTGAAAAAAAAATATCAAATGTAAAGTGTGACAATCTATTACCATTAGTCATAGCGCAGCCATGGCCCTTCTTCCCCGGTTTTGGGAAGACACAAACACAGTTGGGTAGACAAAAATCTTTTGCAACGCCTGCTGTAACCTGTGCAAAAATAAATCATTCCCGAGGTTAGAGAGGTGCACTTTGTCTGATGAGAACAGACCTGTGCTATATGAACATAGTTTCGGGGTATCGATGTACTTTCCCAAGACCTCTTTAGAAAAGATGACAGTGGCCCTATGGGTCCGATTCTAACTTTCTCTAAAGCCACGTGATTCCTCTCACCCCTCCATTCGCCCCGAGACTAAAATCTGGGACCAGACTAGTGTAGTAAATGGCAACATTTTAATAAGTTGTTGCAAGGTTTTTATTATATTGAATCTCATGAATAGATTTCCCCCCTTGCATTGGGATATCATTGCCCCCACAATTAACAAACTAAAATTTTGGGTGGGTCTTCCAACTTCAATAACCTTTTAACTTTTTTATAAACTTGCTCCACCTCATGCCCCCTTGTCCTTGCCAGAAAAATGGACGCCTTGTGCCTATCTAACTGCAGGTTGGTACCAAAGGGAGACTTTCTTGCATGACAAAATGCGTGCTTAACAATGGGCTGACCAACAATCCAGATTCTACTATGATCTAAAATAAACAAAACTGTAAAATACAAAACCAAACACTTGCTATTTAATTGACTAGCTAGTTCCTAATGTAATTGGCGCAAAGCCATGGAGATTTTCCATCTACCTTGTGTAGCAATAAATTGCTCACTGGCCCCTGATGCCCAAGCATCTGAGGCTGCACCTTATACAGAACGAGTGAGTTTTGTACCACACTAGTGGTCTAACCCTAACTGCTGCATTGACATATTGAAAACTGATGCAACCTGATATTCTAGTCACGGGGCTCCCTGACAAGTGACAAAAAGAATGATCCCCTACAAGCAGCCTTAGCTGTAAATATAACCTAATGAAAGAGACAGGACAAATGGTCTTTGAGATAGGTGTCAAATGAAATTACTACCCCTTTCCCTCCTGGTCAGTCTTTGAATGTTGTAGCAGAATTCTTACATGTTGCTGTGCGGTAAAATATAACATTTTGAACTTTGGATTGCATGGCCCGCATCACGTTTACTGCTCTGGACTAACTCGGCCATTCGGAAAAACCCGAAAAAGGCCGTGACAAATATGGTTGTGAATAGTGAAGATCATAATGTGACTGGCATATGCTTGTGGCAGTACCTGAGCCATGGCACTTAGAATATCCAAGGTGATTGGTTTTCTATTGTCACTATGTAGGTTGCTACGACTAAGACATAGCAGGACTTTTTTGAGTAAAAATGACTGTTGTGGTGTCAGGAGGCCATGCAATATTGTCGTAAAAGAAGATGGCCCAAATATAAGACTGGACTGTGTTGGGGTGAAAATTTCTTTTATGGATAGTATGACCATAAATCAACCAAAAATTTCGGGGGATGGGGGCCCAGGCTTGCTATTGGCTATGATGTGAATCAGAAGGAATCAAATGACTTAACTGCTGTGTCATAACAGATTTTCGTAGTGATGCACAAGCAAAGTAGCAGCTCTTGGGATTAAGTTGTAAATCAATATGCAGAAATGATGGGGGAATTTGAGACGGTTGTGGCATCTTGCCCTCGGGGGAAACTGGGTCCCTGAAGCGATTCCATTGCTGCCCGAGAGGAGAGAATCTGCTTTAATATTATGAATGGCCTGAAATATGCTTGGCCTTAAAATTTCAATGTTCAGCAAACAAACCCTGGAGAACCAATCTCCTAAGCAATGCGATTAACTCTCTTTGAGCTTGGATCGTTTTTAAGTTAAGAATTGAAACCAAGGCTTCGTTATCAGTATGTTATGACGAACGCGTTTATGACAAGCTAACTACCCCAAACCATCAAAAGCCCATGGGTGATGGGGACCAGCCCAAAAAATGGTTATGTCCGAAAAAATATCTGACCCCTTCCATTGTATGGCAACTAACATGCCAATGAGTACCGCAAATACTGCCCCACATCTAAGGCTAGCATTGCCGCACTATCTGTGAGAACACTCCCAACAAAGGTCATTCAACCAATTGACGATATTCTGTATTTGATGTTAATGCAATGAATTTATCTAGAAATGCCAGCCAGTGTAATATCCTTCCTCCATTTTCTTCAGTGACTCTAACTGCCTATGTTACGGACGGCCCGAAGGCCCACAACAAGATCCATACAGCTTTCTCAAAATGCCCTTACCGGCTGGAATAGCGCGACAGCAGAAGCTGAAGCAAAGCCCAGTAAGTTCCTGACGGTCAATTAATAAGAGAACTTGCGTTTTTTGACATATATTAGACAATTTTGACCTGAGCTGCTCAATCTTAATCTAAGGGGATCCTAATGTCATGCTAACAGATGTCTATCTTCTAAACCAAGGTAACTAAACATGGTGTGCCTAGTGGTCTTTTCCTGCCGCTAGGGGTAACCACCGAAGCTCTGTACATATGTCCTAAAGGTAGTTAAATAGATGACACATTTTGGTGTGCCTGACCTCCCTGCGAGAAGAAAATCGTCCAGGTAGTGTACCACATTAGGGCTATTTGCCTGTCGTTAAGCAACCATCTCTAAAAATGTCGAAAAACTTCAAATTTTGCGACAACTAATCGACAGCCCAAAAAAGGTAAACATTTGTCAATGAAGAATCATCCCCTGCATTGAATCCTAACAAGTCAAAATCAGACTTGTGACCGGGTAACAACCTAAAGGCAGATTTTAATATCCAGGCGAGCTATCACAGCCCCCTGGACCTAGGGCTAGCAAGCATTGCAAGTGACTCTTTCAAAAGAAGAATTTGAACAAAGAACAAAGCATTTTTATTCTGATTGAAGTCAGTTGACCACTAGATCCCGTGTGGATAATAGATGGTGTATAAGGTTGATAAGAACCTCCTTCTTTGTACCATACCACGGGGACAACCTAAGGTTTTGTAATGGTGGATCTAAAAAAGGGCCTGCAACCTTCTTCCCATATCTTATTTCATTGTTAACAATATGCAAGTTCTCTTTGTTAAAAAGTGGCCAGAATGATTTAAGATTTTAATCAGCTGCCACCCTATGGACCTTGGTAGCAAAGTTTGAAACCATACCCTAAACCCCTGTAATAATTTCAAAAGCTTGCTACCCTTATCTGGATAAGCTAGCCAGTTTACAGATAAACAAAAATGTTAACTGGAAGAGGGGGCAAAGTGCTCTAGAAGTCTAAAATTGGTGTGTTGCTGTAGGGAGCCCTAAAGCGCTGGGGTTGTGGGGTTTAGTACTGGTGGCTTGTGCTTTGGTGACGGCAGGGCGCCAGGATGATGAACCTTGGGTGCGCTCTCGCAAAGTGAATCAAAATTTTCAGCCTCGCTGCATTTAATATAGGGGGATGATTCAAAGCCAACCAAATGCATTCATGCTTGTATCTGACATCCCATTTTGCTACATTGACCTTTAAAATTGTAATCATAACATCTCAGTGGAGTGGTTTTGCGAAACCTCCCTTGAACAGCTAGTAGGGCTCTACATGTTACAACAACCACAGCTCTTGGTCAAAACACAAAATGACAAAACTAGGGGTTGCATTCTTTCTTCAAACGAAATTGGAACTGTCATGTCCCTCCAACCAAGAGCCTTTGGACCGGCTTAGCCCCTTAATCTGATAGTATGCATGTATTTTAAATTAGAGCTTGCACTACATTCTGGATGTGCCAAGACATATATTGAGCATAAATACAAAATGCATCAGTCCACCACTTGGATATCTTGTAATGGACCTTGGGTTGTATTTTTGATGACCCAAAATGATGTTGCCTCCTTGCATAGAGAAATATTTGTATCATCATTAGGATCAGAATCATAACTGACGGATCAACCAAAAGCCAAGATTCACATACTCGTTATCTGGCATTTTGAGTTTAAGATTGTTGGAAACGTTATGCCCCAGCTCAGTGTGACAAACTCTGCACCCGTTGTGATTGCGAGTTATTAATAGTATTATTGGTGTTGGTTAAGTCAGTACTTGAGTTGTCACCTTCTGGTGATGCTCTTGTCGTTCCTGGATCTTGGGGCTTGGTGAGATCTACCTCTGAGAAACGTGCAGCAACTACTGCCTGGGTCACCTAATTCAACGCTGCTCTCTAGACAGAGGACCAGCAGGCGCTTGGCTGTGAATTGCTGGACACGTCGTGAGGTGGTAAGGGATCCGACCCCATGAAGAGGGAAGAATGGGCCGCCATATTTAGCTGGAAATCAATCCAAGCCGGGCGGTGCTACGCGCCTTGTACCACCAGTGGTCCCTCTGGCACATTGCTGGTCTGGGCGTCTTTGCCGTGTTCCTTATAGGTTGAGGCATATTTTTCCGTTCACTCATTAAAATACAAAAAAAGTTTAATATACTCGTTAATGTTTTTCAAATACATATATAAATTAGATTCTAAACGTAATGCCGCAGCCCACACAGTCGTTTCAATGGTGGACGGTGCAGCATCCCGTCAGTGAAAAATTCAATCAGCGGTTAAATCTTAATTTACCTCCATCGGGGAAAAAACTGTATGAAATTGAAAGTAATAAGAGTTCATCATAATGCCTCATAATGAACTTAGCTGCCAGGAAAAAATTAAGTGGAAGAAACTTTGCAAGATAATCTCTCGTAACACGTCTACCTGCTTGAATTTTCTAGGATGTGACGATCATGCGATATGACGTTTATAGGAGATAGCTAATAGCCCGACAGCAATGGGTAGAGGCTGCCAACTAAAACCCGGAGCGGCTGTTAATGCAGCAAAGTCAGGCGCCGCGGGGTACAAATGATTAACACAAAAATGGAAATCATGATTTCCTTTTGATAAATGGATTTAACCTGAGTGGTAAATTATAATCTTATTATTAATTATTGGGGGGGGGGTTGCTATTTCGAATCTTGTAAACAAATTTTAAAGTCGAAGTTGCGGAATTAACAAAAGGCATCAATTTATTTTACGTAGAAACGTTTTTACCCTTAAAATTTCATTTCATAGGTTTTTTTGAAATATTGTACAATGTTAGTAGAATGTTAAATATGATTATTGCATGAAACAATAGAAACATGTTTACAAATTTCTCTTGATGAAACAAGTGGGTTTGCGGCCGTTCTTTTGACGCTTGCGTCAATGTGTTTCTTGTATATTATGATAGAAAGAAAATGCCCAATCGGCAATCCTCGGCTAACTCCGCTAACGCTCCGTATACCTCGGATGTGAATGGTGTAGGGATATTCATCGATTTGATACATTTCTCCGCCGGAAGTACCTGCAATGTTTACTCATTCCACTCTGCTTGGACTGTTCTTCGGCTACAGACGACTTTCTCGCATTGATGCAGTTTTAGAAAAAATGGACTTGGCATTCACTCAGGGAATAATTGTAAGTTATTTGCAACCGTTTTCATGCTGATATAACGGTCGTTTAATTGAGCCGACGAAACGTATATTTTGTTTTGAACACGTGAATTCAAATATCCAATATGGCAACAATCCGATCACATCCGAGTCAGTGTGCGAGGTACGAGCCACGCGCGAAGTTCCGAGTGAGAAAAATGCCCACAGAATGGTCGGTCAGCATATCAAAATTAAAAGAGAACGTGGACAACTGATAAGTCGACACAATTATTTGACAAGTTGACATAATTATCGAACGAGTTGATATTATTATCTGACAAGTTGACCCTATTATCTGACCAGCGAGATGAAATTTTGTCTTGCCAGATACTCTCATACCAAGTTCTTGATTTTGTTAGCAGTTGTTAAATTTTCATTTCCATTTCAAACATTGATAATCAATGTTCGCTGCCAAACACGAATTCGTTTGCAACATCCTTCAGATTCAGAGCATCTGTCTCATTTGAACAGCAAATTATTCAATCTGTTCTGTGACATCGTGGAACTGAGGTATGTCTTAAAGGACAACTCCCTGAGACGTTTGCGTTTTCGAACAGAATCTGAGCAAGCAACTTTAAGCATGGTCATAACAGTGCGTGAAGTTAGCTCGGGATTCTATTTCTCTTATCTGAGCTGCACCCATATCATAGCACTGGCCTCTGTCCTTTGATAATGGAAGTTTTAATATTCTCAGAGTGTCTTGTATTGACGAAAATATTGCATTTTGCCTCGATGTTTTCAACCTCATAAAGATCAACAAATTTTTCATGCGACATGAAATTTTCGTGAACCCATTGTTGCTCTTTGTTCGATATGTCTGTGGATTAATCTGCCATCAGGGAGAAAAAGGGGACATATTTAATTGGCTCTATGATTTGCCTAAGCACATGCATACCCAAGATCTTTATCAGCTCATTCTGAATAACCGGGGACGTGTATTTGTTGGCTTTACGGCACCATCCACTCCATCATCTGCTCGTCATTTTCAGCCTTTAACTAAGAGAAGCTGGTGAAAATTAGAATACGATATTTGGGGAAATTGAAAGCACGGGAAAGAAGGAATTGACCCGAAGCAAGAAATTGTGTTAGCAGACGGAGTACATTGCAAGTAAAGGGTAGATATCAGCTCCAAATTTTACTTGGCACCTGCTCATTCAATCATGGCGTGGTCGTTGCCGAAATCAGTACTGAAGGAATATATTGGGCCTAGACTTTCTTAAACACCATAAATACCTCGTTGACGTCTCATTGGGTAAGTTTTATGTTGGAGGGATTGAGCAAAAGCTACAGCTCCAAGGTCACCTACGATATTTTAATGTAAGTCTGAAGGAGACGATAACAATTCCTACTATGAGTGAAATGATTTGCTCTAGTTGTCTACTGCTGCCAGCTGATATCATTGATTGTGGAGGCTAATGAGAAGTTTCAGAAATCAGGAAATGTTCTAATGGCTAGAACCCTCATAAATGCTAGGGAGGACGTAGCATTAAGACTAATGAATGTATCTAGTCAGCCACAGAGAGTGTATAAGAATACATTGGTTGGGAAAAAGTCTTCAGTTATGAATGTCTTTGACTGCTCACGGCAATCATCTAATACAAGCTGTAAGGATGTCGTAACTGCTCATTTGAAAGAGTTGTATGAGGAGACAACAATGGGTCGTAGTCCAAAAAAGGCGGCTAAAACAAAGAACATACTCCTGCAATATGAGCATATATTCTTTGAATCAGTGGATGATTTTGGAAAGACGTCTTTCATTAAACATAAAATTAGCATGGAAAACGTTAAACCCATAAAACACCTCTACGAAGACAACCGCATCATGCAGCCGAACATTTTAGACCAAAAGGATGACTGTATGATACAGAAGGGAATAGTAGAACCATCAATAAGTCCTTGGGCTTTTGGGGTTGTCCTAATTGAAAAGAAAGATGACAAAAAGAGATTTTGTGTAGAATATAGGTCTCTCAATAGCAAAACAGATTGACGATTCGCTGGGTCGCTTACAAGTAGCAAATTTGTTCTGCATATTGGATTTAAATTGCACTCTGGCTACTGGCAAGTGGAAATGGAAGAGTCAGATAAGCCTAAAGCTGCATTTGCCACAAGAAACGGACTTTACCAATTTACAGTCATGCCTTTTAGGCTATGTAACAGTCCCGCAACATTTGAGACTCATGGAGACAGTATTAGCAGGGTTAAATTACAGTATGTAAAGGCAAAGATAACGAACGAACAGTGATCAATCCGTCGTAAGTCCAAAATAGAATACAAAAACAAGAGTTGGGCAAACACGGACTCCTGGAGCACACCGATAGGTGGGAATCAGGTGCCTAGGAGGAGTAGCATTCCCTGTTGACCGCAGTCACACCTGCGTTGACCCATAGTCCTTGATCACGGTACCGGAACACAATCCGTAGTCAAATCAGGTGTGTTCATACGGCTTAAACAATATTATGAAAGCACATCAGACTGCATTTGACTTAACTGCGTAGGTCTATTGGTACACTACTTGATATCACCCCACGACACCCGAATTTATCGAAATTGCTGCTTTAAAGCGTGCGACTGATTGAAACACCCTTGCCGACATACAACCTTGACTCTGTAAGTAGGCTGCCCTCGATTCAACCAAAGCTGATAATATCGCAGAAACAAGCTTTGCGTACATCGAATAATTGAGAGACATGAAACACTAACCATTATCGCAGGTAATTGATGGAATATTGCCTACATAGAATATGGGAAGTTGACGGATGCGAGGAAGCTGAAATCCGGTCCGTTCTGTCACTACCCAGTTGAGTAGTTAGCTTTGCCGTTAATGTCAATAGTTCAATAAAAAATATTCCAGGGAAGTACGAAGCACGACCTCCGAGACTCCTGTGGTGTCTTCTATTTCTACGTTCGTTTGATAATATTCGAATCTGACATATGAATGGAAAATCATTATTATATGGATAGATACAAACATCCGTCAAGTATAATCGAGCAATGTCGAATTAAAGGCACCGCTATGAGATGTGATTGTCTGTTCGATGTAGACATGAAATGAATTCCTGCCTCATAAGAATATAAAAATAGGCGTCAGCCCAGTAAACGGATAATACATTCGTAGCCCATTGGAATCCACCAGATCGCTGTCTGGAAGCACCTAACTTTGCCTAAAAAAAGTACAAAGATATATGTCAAGTGAAGGAACTACGCAGTGATCAATAATGCGTTGTAATATGTCAAACTTCAAGACAGTACGCTAGTGGTCGTGATGATATGCAGCGTGGGAGCTTGTAACAGTGAAGATGAAAGATACGATAACGTTCATAGTGTCTTGTTCGTTCTATGAAGTGGCGTGTGAGAAGGAGCGTTAAAGGAGAGAGACGTAGAATAATTGCATATCTGTTGATGTGTTTGCCTACTTTTGCGCCTGTTAAAGTCGGAAGTAACTCGACATCATAGTACGGATGTATACAGGAAGCCTTATAGTATATAATTTATGCGCTGCGGATGCGGTCGTGTGAAAGTGTTGAAAAGTCATATGTTTGGTGTTGATTTGAATGTGAAATGAGTTTTTCGGGATTATCTAAAGTTTCAACTAGAATAGGTTACTTTAAGTTTTTTAGGAAATCCCATATTTTGATATTACAAGACCAACTGTCTGTATATGTACGTTCATAATACGAGTCTGAAGTTGCTCACTTGAACAACACTCTCAATACTCTTTCGTGAGGAGTAACCGCACAGGGTTTGGTGACACATTTCTCAGATCCAGCAATACTCTTGTTGTAAGGAGGTCTAGTGATGAAGTTTTTGGAATCCAGTATAGGTCGGTAGTTCTAATTCTTCTCCGGATCCGTATTGACAGTGGTGATACCTTGTTAGAATGATGTTAAAAACATGAAGCAAGTATTTTGAAAGAGTTCCATAGTCATTTTGAAAGAAGCAGTAGGATGTGTAAGTATGATGACCAACAGAACCGGTGGTTAATACCAAGTTCGTTTAAAAATGCAGTTGTATAATAAGCCTTACAGACAATAAACAATATTGTTACAAGCTTTGTCGGCTGGAAAACAAGAAATATTCCTTCATGTAAAACCTTACCTAATTCATTAATCACTATCCGGTTATACAAAAACACAGAAGGATTAGATGGTAACGCGACTTGCGTACGATATACCTGTCTACATACGGGATTTCAATATTCATTCTTATAACTATTTAATCCTTCTATAAGGGTACCCCACGTTCTTTTATCATATTGACCCATTCGTGCTGGCATAATCTTCGATACCCACACGAATTTCAATATGGAGATGAAAGTTCTCGTCTCCAAATCTAAATGACCGCAGGTTCTTCTGCAATTTATGTGACCTTTTGAAATAACGTGATCTTAGATCCCTTATTTTCAAACTATATTTAATAACCCTTGTGATGACATGTCCAGCTGGACAATAGTTGCAAGAGAGGCAAGACAAGTGTGGTCGGCTTAAGTATAAATATTGTAACAATATTAAGCGCCTGCAGAGTTATTGCTTGTAAGTTAAACAGTTCTGGATGCCGAAATTGCTGGAAAGTAATAAAATCTTTGTCTGTCTTGGTAATGCGAAATGCCCAAAGGCGCTGGGAGATGTTAGAAATATGATACAATCCCCAGTATCAAGGACATACAGGATGCTTCTGCTTAGTTGTAACGGCATATATTCCTTTCATTAGACTGAATTTTCAGCTTAAGGAACCGGCCGCGCAAGGAATTCGGAAAGATTAACTAGTCCGTAATCCCGGTGGCTTAAAGACTAGTATGGCAACATCCATAATATAGCATTCAATACTATATTTGGTTTGGTTTAAAAAATCCAAGGTAGACTAAGCCTTTGGCTTTCTCAGTAACAATATGTTCAAATCATCAAAATAAGGAACAGATGTAAGTTTTTGCGGATGTGCTTGTGGACCTAATTGTTGGCATGACGTAAGGCAAAAGTGAACGAAGAGTGAGTATCTTGTATGGCCGTGGGTCTTTGATATGACTTGTTTACGGTCTTATTGTGCATGTTCGGAGAAAAGGTCTCATCACAATTCACATTATGTTCCCATTGGAACCATGTTATCTGCCTGTTTCCAGATTCATTCAACCATATCGTTGGGATCGACATCTAAGATCTGACGATTCCACATAGCATAACCGTGCGTCATGCCCAAACGGCGGAACTGTGGATATAACTCCCTACATATGGTTATGTTGGGAAAAGGAAATTTACGAAACTCCATCTAGATATTAATGTATGGACTTCCTAAAGACAATCATGTAATCGGCCATGACTATGTATGGAAGTTAAGGGAAGTTATGGAAACAGCACATAGGCGTTACTCGCAGTAAACTGCTCAATCATTCCCGGTACAATATTGACTGCACACTATAACCAAAGCGGCAGTAAAACTACGTAGGTTTTTCAATAATATTTTATTTAGCAACTGAATAAGTTAAGGCCATGGCTAAGATCTGACAATTACAGCAATCATACACACGATAAAATAGTCATGCTAGACACAAATAGACAATTACATTAAATTTCACCGTTTATATTCCCTTCAAAGAAATGTACATTATCTGTTTTATTCTTCACTGCTCAAAACGTAACAAAAATTAGGTAGTCCTGATCCCAAAAAAATGACCAATTTCCAAAGTAGAGGAACTCTGCGTTATCAAAAACTAAATTTAAATTACCGTATGTTATCTAATCAGCGTTAAAACTGCAACACACTCTCAGTGCAACACTCCATTAAGAAGTTGCAACAAAACTTTTACTTATGTGTGGGCAGCTGAACGGGCAGCTACAAGGTTACGTAAGTGCTTGCTCTTTAATGAAATTTTCCCACACTGATCGCAAGGATAGCCGTGGAACTTTCCTTTCATAGACGGAAACAACTGGGTTGACTGATTTCTAGCTGTAAAGTGAAGTGAACTTCTACGCAACTGAACTGCTAAAAAGATAGTTGTGAAGATGGCTTATTGCACATGGTTCAAGAAAGAGAGGAGAGGAGCAGCATTATGTATGAGAAGAAAAGGAGATTAATTGATAGAAAATTCAATCCTGATCAAATGAACTTTCATCCTTGCCCAGCATAACAACCAGGGAGTGTAATGGTGTCTATCTAGATGGAGCTCTCGATATACCCGAAATATGTTTGGAAATGGACCGAACACAGTATACGATAGGAATAGAGAGCACGGGACTAACAGTCCACCTAGGCAGAGGCCTCGACCCAGGAGGATCAAAGTAGTGTTAGGCGAGAACCTGGGTACCTAACCGTTTACCAATTCTAATTGATGCCCAAGTTATCGTTAACGGCAGAAGAGTATCAGCGGATCCGAAGAAGAAACGATGGCCTGCAAACAGATATGGATTGAAAATTGGAGAGATCAAGTATGCAGCAGTGTGTTTACTGTCCAACTAGAGAAAACCTTCGTGAAGCACACACATCCCTCAAAGTTATGAAGCTTTTGGTCAGGGGCGTAATGCCTATAGAGAATTAAACAGGCAAAACAACGAAACGATGTTACCCTACAATAGTAGAAGGGTTTGTAGAAAGCCAGCATGGTAACAATGCTAGAGTTTGATACTGATAAGATCATATGGTTGTGAAGACCGGGTTACACACACGAAAAGGTTCCGAGATTTGAAGAAAATGACATAGAATTAGTCCCCAAAAAGGGATAACATAGATTTATAGTAATGAACTGAAAGAAACAGTTGGTAAGACTGACGTACGAGACATACCAAGTTGATTTACTTAAGCAACACACGATGAATTGAAATGAAAATGCACAAAATGTGCAAGTATCATTCAGGAGAAGGCCAACAAAGAAAAGGAAAAAAAAAAAAACCATGACAACATGGGCACTA
>CAJDSM010076962.1:3093-30358 GCA_903981925.1 Ostrea lurida
TGAAGGGTGGAGCAGCTCTTGCAACAACATTTTCTGTATGTTAATCTATGCCTTCACTAATCTTGACATTCATGCCCATTACTTGTAGCAATGTATTCTATTTCATCAATGTATACCAGGCTTAATCAGATATGAATCTTTCCACCATATTACTATAGTAACTGAGGATTTTGGTGGGTATTTTGCTGCAGGAGGCGGCGGTGTCTAAAGAAGAATAAGGCAATACCAAGAAAGAATTGGTTATGACAATTCTTAGCATTTGCATTTTAAAAATTCCTTATATTTTGTAACTGTTCATTAATAATATATACAAATGTAGAAATGATGCTGGGTGAAACCATCTTACTATATATTCAATTTTCCTGAGACGTGCTTTTGCTCTCTATATGTCAATATATTTCCCGGCGGTGGAAGTCCGGCGGGGGGGCTGATAACTATCATTTAATTTCAAAAAATTGATGATTAACAAAAGCAATACTATTTCTAACGACGATTGATGGAGCTAATTATCATTATCAACAAAACTGCACAAATTATTTCAAGGAATGAAGCTAATTTTGACCTAAGTTATACGTAATATCTAACTTGGTGCAGTACAGTTACGCTTAAATCCGCGCAAAGGTATTTTTTAGCGCCTGAAACTGGCACCAAGTATAGATTATATCGAAAACTAGGTCAAATTTAGCTTTCGCAGTCCTAATTTTAATTCAAGAAATTGCATAATACGACATTGACATGCTAACTTCGAATAATAAGATTTCGTATGAGAGCGGCACGGTTTGCCTTAGAACAACGGATAAAAACAAACGAACGTCAAATGCACTTTGTCAGTCAGTCTATAAATAGGACGTTCATACCATGAGTCAGATTAGTAAATAACCTAATATTGAGTTGCTCAATCATTTCAAGCCAATCAGAATTGCTCTGTAACAAGTTTAAAACATTAAATTATAAAGCCAAACCTTAAAAAACAAAATCGCCGGAAAGGCTAGATTTACTGCTGATTAGGATTGAGAGTTGCAAGCTATATTATAACCTTATGTACTTTTCAAATGTGAATTCCATTTCATATTACGTTCTGGTTTTTTCGTTGTGTTTTTTTTTTGTTGGAATGACAACAGCACCGGCATTCCAGATACATTAGAGACGCACTAATTATTGATTAAAAAGTCATTAATCACATTTTTTACATCTAACCAATACAATCCTCTGAATCGACGAGGATAGAGCATTCACCATGAGAAAATGGACTAATAAAGATACTTGAAGGCCAAAGAGAGCACAATTAAATATGTAAATATAGAGATAGACATACGTATCAGCTATTGAGAATAACAATAAAAATATATTCAATCCATTTACATGTTATGTTGTAAATCCCCATAAAATGCATTAGAATCATCCTTTCGAAAATGATATATGTGCCTATAACTGCAAAACCGAATCACCAAAGTTAGGTTGAAAGGTATGAATACAAGAACTACTACAGGGTTTAAAATATGTAAATTTGATGAACATTTTTAGCAGTTTGGAAAATGTATAAACAGTTGACAGTTGATGTTTTATTTTCAAGAAAAATTAATTAATACTTTTTTGATATTTTTTTAATTTATTGCACGCTCTTTTTCCGTTACGATATGACAGCATGAGAGATGCGTAATGTGCACAATATGCTGACTATCTTTTTCGTGTACTCATCTGTACAAACAATTACTACTAATGGCTATTCCATGCCATCGCCCTTGCCTACTACTATCGAAGACATTGACGGAAAGTTTAAAAAATATACAAAAAGCCACACAAAGCATTTTCTAAGAATGTTGTAATATAAGCAAAATTATGATTTATTGAAAGAGTATTCTCAGAACCAAACCGGTGGTGCAAACAAAAATCATAACGCGCTAGACGCGACCGTATCAATTGTATGCAACACACCGTTTGCAGTTGTGACTAAGTCTTTCAATAATCATAATTCACATGCTTAATTGTTTCTACAGTTATAATGTATAAAACAGGGATAGCATATATATTTCCCTTATTTTTAGTATACAACAAATGTGTCAAAATATACATAGAAAAAGACACAATACAGGTGTACAAACTGCAAATATCGATGAATTAAATCTAAATTCTATAACTGTCACAGAATACCGGAGTTAAAAAAGCAATATCCAAATGTATTTCAGACCGGCCAACAGCATGCAACAAATTCGAGGTGGTATGTAAGTATGTGGCAATGATTAATAGGGGCTGTGCATTTAGAGTGTGAGCGAAGGTGGATGGAGACACAGTGGGTCGTTCCCTTAAATAGGGGTGGGTGGTGTAGATATTAAGGGATATTCCACAGTGAAAACAGCATTGGGGTGGGGGAGATCCTTCCAGACACTGTGGGTAGGTCTGCGAGATGGGGAGTCAAACAATTTCTTGCATTGCTAAGCAAATCGTGTATTAATTGTTGAAATATGGTATGTTCCATATTTGCAATCACAATCCATGATAGACAATTGACCTAATATACCAATGTAACTGCGTTATCTTAGAGGACCTCTACAGTTTCAGTATAAAACATGGTATAATATTAAGATCTTCTTGTTTTACTCTGATAATTAAAGTCTTCTGGCATCCAGAACTGGGTCCAGATCCATATCAAATTGATATAGCACCTGATGTAGTATATTCAGTGTAGTCGACCATTACTTTTTGTATGAGATACTTAATGTATTCTAGATCAGGATCTGGTCGCCACCAAAGGTTTAGTTCGCTCTTTTCTGACACCGAAGATACAATCTATTTACTACACTGATTGGTAAAATCATGTTTTTTGGATTATGATTACGTTTGACACAATGCTTAACTTTCGCCTTTTTGTATGTAATGGACCTGTCGGGCCTTGCTGGTGGACTGTTAGTCCCCCGAGGGTTTACAGCAGTTGCTACTACTATGATACTAGTTGAATACGGATGATGTATTTAATTGCAGTAGGCCAAAAACTTAGAATTCATATCAAAATTAAGAGATCATCTCCTCAGGCAGTAGCTCTGATCGCTTCGAATTTTTGGCCCCATCTTTTGGCGCTACATTGATCACCTTTTATAATTTCGGATTTCCACATTTCGGTTTGAGATCACTTAGACGACATAATTGTTGAAATGCGCATCTGGTGCATAAAAAATTGTACCTATATGATTTATATCGGTTGTACCGAATTTTTACAAAGCGATTTACCAGAGTTTTATTTGCCCGAAGTTGCTAAATCACCACCCATCAAGACACATATTTTATTGGCCTGTCGGTCTGTCTGCAAAAACCGTAGTCTTCGCCCTTCATTGACCTAGTTAAGAGCGTTGATATTCCTTGAGACAGCCTCTTTTGTTACCAAACACTTAGGTACATGTTTGTATTCTAGTAAAAGCCAGGTTTTATGGAGAATTTTAACATTTCTATCGTATGAATAATCAAAATCACAATGAGAAGTATAGGGAAATGGTAGTACTCTGTATAGTTTGTAGATATTTTCTTTTGCTACAAAGCTAAAAAATAAATTGTTTTATTAGCACATAAATCACAACAACAAAAGTACAATTAGAAAGCCTACACCCAGTGATATTTTGTTGAGAAAACTTGCTCATCTCATGAATGGAGGTTATAAATGGACCATACTGCACATAATACAAAAGGCGAAGTTAACATTGTGTTCAAACAGTAATCATAACTCAAAAAACATATACAAAATCGAGTGTAGGGCAACAGGACCTGCCGACAAAAGCGAAGTGGAGCAGGTGCCATGGAGGATAAGCTCCTCTGCTGACCGGTCACCACTCCGCCGTGAGCCCTTAGTCGAATAAAAGTCACGGATACCCGTAGTATCAATCTCAAGTAGGAAAATGCAGTCGTAACAAAGGTATGAACAAATCAGTAACAATAGACTTAGTATAATTTGGAATCGCAAAAGTCATTATAGCGACCATAGAATTTGTTTTATTTTTCTGGATAGTGGTCTTGGGAATACCTTATCTATTATCATTTTACCTTCTTATAATCTCAGATTCAATGAGGGTGTTTCATTTGATGAAACTGAATTTCCTTTAGCAAAGGATGTTTCTGTGAGCGGGGTGTGTGACCGGTCAACGGGATGCATACTCCTCCTAGACCTGATCCCCTCTCGGTGTGTCCAGGGGTCCGTGATTGCCCAACGCTTGTTTTTGTATTATATCTAGGACTACGAGATGATCACTGTTCGTGATCTCTGCCTACATTACGTTGTACCAAGCGATTTCTATTTAATTTAGAAAAAGCATTTCCTATGATTTACAAACAAAGTTTATGTATTGTGCATCTGATAATCCGGTAAAATAAACATTCACAACTTTACACACTTTCAATATAAATTTCTAGCAGAAAAACTATAAAATTGGTTTACACTTACTGTACACTAGAGATATACTGAACATGGTGAAAAACTTAAAAGTAATCTTATAATTATACATATATAACGTTGCAACAATAATGTATACCCCAAACGTTTCATCATTATTCTCATCTAGGACATTCTGGAAATGATGCTGATATAATCTTTAAATGAGATGTACAAACCGGTTCACAGTCAATAAAGACGACATAAGGGTCAAAGTATTCCTCACTGCTAATTTTCACTATATAATTCATTGAATTAAACATTTTTTGGCAGCACTGATATCAATATTTTATTGCCGTCCATAACTAATAAAATCTCACAATTTCATGCACACATGATGAAATTTAAACTGTACTATCATTATTTCTCTACTGATGTTACAGTTTTTTACACTCACTGGGACCATCAGTTTTGGATAAAATGTTATTTGAAACGCTACTTTCACATTTCATAGGTAATTAGCATTAAAAAATTACTCCATATATTCAAAATCGACCCACATAAATATTAAGAATCCATTTAAAGTACATTGTCATGGAATGAGTGAAATTCTGCATATTATTCTGAAAATTTTCACATAAACATGTAAAAGGCAAAGATAACGAACAGTCTCAACTCGTAGTCTAAATATAATACAAAAACAAGAGTTGGCAATTATGTATTATAAATTTTATTTGAACGCTCTTACACATTTATAAGTAATTAGCACTATATTTCATAGTAATTAGCATTAAAAAAATGTACTCCATATCATTCAAGTTTTTAAAATATGAAAGTTGTAATAGATATATAGTGAAAATTAGCAGTGCGGAAATACTTTTGACCCTTGAGTGGAATAATGCGAATCAGAAATATATCTGTTCTTTCAATCAGCTAAAAGTTATCGGAAAGCGTATCACAAGGACATCCAATATAAACAACAACAAAAATAGTTAGAAGATATTTAAATAACAAAAATAGAATATCTGCACAATAGAAATAGATAAAAAAAATTAGAAAACTTCTCTTAGAAAACTTTAGTGTATGTAATTACGTTCAAATTTACAGCAATATGAATTTATGCACAATTTAAAGAACTCAGAGCTTTTTGCTAAATCTCTATGTAAAGGCAAAGATAACGAACAGTGATAAATCTCGTAAGTCCTAAATAGAATACAAAAACAAGAGTTGGGCAATCACGGACCCCTGAACACAGCTTTTGTTAAATCTCTATGTTAAAGATGCTACTGTTTGTCTAAACAATTGCTGATCTCCTTGATTTTGATTTTTTTTTTTTTGGTGTTCGAATATTAACCAGTGGACAATGAAAAGACGAAATATAATAGTAAAAGAGCACACATCAAAAGAAATACAAAGGATATTTTGATTAATATTGCTTTCCAAATATAGTCAAACTTTAACTGGAGGCTACATACATGTATGTTTAGCTTTAAGATGTTTAATTTTTGTGAGGTTGGTACATCTTATATCCGTCCCCGATATCTGTAACTGTTCCTTGTCGAATGCGTTCATCACTCTGAGAATGACTGTTAGGCCTCGACGAATTTGGTCTTTGTAAAGGCATTGTTTGACGCGCCGAGGGATTACCATCCATAGATTTCCGCTGATCAATCGACGCATCGCTACGTTTTTGATCGTTTATATGGCAGGCGTGAGAAGTCCGATTCTATTCAGGATATCGTCTCACCAAACTCGTTGTTCGAAATGTCAAGAAATGGTCGATTCGTTATAGAGAATGCCATTGCAAATTCGCGTTCTTGTCATTTACACACCCGTAAATCAAGTCGTGTGTGTTGTATCCAAGCTTGATCTGTCGCACTCATTGGAATTCATAACATAAAAGCTGAATGTGTGTCGAAAAGACTTTAGTAACCGATGGGCAGCACTCATATACTAAAGGACCGTCGTATTACGAAGCTTATAGGGGACCCCAGAACAGCAGCTTCCGTTTACAGCTTCCGGACTTGGATCTGTATGGGTCGCTGTGATTCTCTCTAAAAAATAAACTTCAGATATGAGTCGACTTAGTTGATGAATATAACTCAATATCAATCGATAATAACAGACAGTGTTATAAACTGTTTAGCTGATTCCTGTGGGACAAGAGCTACACTTATGACGACTGTAAGTAGCGGAGCATGGAAAATCCCAACGAGGAATAGCTGTGCTGTGGTATCTGGTTGAATAATTCCAGACGATCATTTATGATAATCCTATCATTACCTACCAGCTTAATGGAAAATATTATTGTGCCCTTATTCTCTGCCAGGCGGGGTTTGTAGCTTAGCGGAAATGATGTGACTTCTACTATGGTATGAAACGCAGTACATCTTCGACAAAATGACGCAGAGTGCGACGTTCCAAGGAAATGGGAAAAGGCTTTGTTTACAACACTGAGAAACACGCAAACTAACTAAATTACCGGATATTAGCCTATACATACCTTCTGATGTCCCTTGAAACAGAATTGGACAAAAACACCAATAGCCGACATCAATTTTCTCTGTTACTTCACGACTCTGATACGTATGCATCTATATCTCCGGCAATGACGTAAACTGCAACAACGTGCTACCGCGTGAATTTAGGACTAGCGGGTGTCATTGCTGCCGTGCCTGCCGATCGGCCTCGGCGTTCGGATTTGGGCAATAGGAGTGGAGTTCACAACATTGTTGGTGTAACTGCCGTTCCTAGGTTTTGGTCGTGTAGACACAACAATAACTTCACACGATGGTATAACTTATTACGCATGTTAATGACAATCTGACACAGCGCGCACACTTTATTTTGGTGCTATGATTCACTAGAAAAAACTAACTTTCGAAAACAGATTATGCACTTGCAATTGAAATATTTTTAAAATCGTTTTTTATTGTACAACCAAATATCACAACGGAGATCAAGATTGGGACTACATAGCTGCGACTATTATGTATAGTGTGTATACATTAAGCTGGGGGTATATTTACTTGTACTTGTACTCTAGTAAGATGAAGAGTGTCTCTCTTATTACAAAGTAAGCAGTCCTATCATTATCTCTCAAGTGTTTCTAAGTTAAAATAGTTATGTTTGAAATTCTCGTATTGACATTCTGATTTGTTTGAAGGAGTGAGACATTAATCAGAAATACGAAACAGGGAACCAAAACATTGCTAACATAAAGACACTGATAGAACCAATTGTTGTTTTTATTGTAAAACCTAACATGCTAGACGATATATAATATTGTACGTCTGATTCTTGCTTATGAATGTTAAATTTCCATCATGTGAAATTACTAATTTCACTTCAATATGGAAACTTAAAATTAGAGCTTCGTTTAATCACTAAGGCGAGATGTTAGAAAAAATATTAACATAAGATCAGAGATGTTTTTTCATATGCTTTGTCTCGTGATCTTTTTGAACCCGAATCCAAACTTCTATATTAGTTTTTGATGTTATCTAACTGATATTTCCGTAGGTATTTCAATATTATCTTCAATCTTTTAATTATCGCAAAATTTAATGTATGTTATCTTATTTATCTCGATGCAATATATTCTTACTTTCATTTTCCCGTTTAAGTATCCATTATGGCTATGGGCTAGCTGTTGACATATATCTGTATTCTACAGCGAAACTTAACCACATAGCAGCTACACCTGCAGTAGCGGGTTGGCGTGCGTTATACTTGATCCTCGGATATACTGTTCGATAGCTAAAATTAAGGTCACCGGTCGCACGCAAAGACTCGGCCTGGTATACAGAAAAGAACATATAGCAGTGGCTGATTTCGAGATACTGAAGCTTTAAAATAGGTCGTTGTCGCTCCTTAGTGGTTTACCGGCTCACTTAAGAGAGAATACATCAATTTTTACGGATCTTTGAGGGATCAGTCATTGGCAGTGTAAATTTCTATCTTGATCTCAGGTGAACGGCTTTAACACTTTTGTTCTACACACATAGATCTCTTGATGGGTTGTCGGTCTATTTCTTCCCTCTAATTCTCTATTAACTTCGTTTTACAGATTTTTGTAAAAACTTAGAAGACTGCTTAAAGATTACTTTAGAGTGTTGTATTCTTGTAACATGTTACAACTTAATAATTAAATGTAACTGCCTTCATATTTTGGTCTTAATAGTTTTATTTTTTAAAGTTTTAACAATATTTACTGTTAGCGGTTTAAAAAAAATTATAGCCACAAATATCAAATAAGTTGTATTGATTGTTTTTCTTTTTATTTCTCTCAAGTAGTATGACATGATGTGTTTTTTTCCATTCCATTCTTTCACTCGATTTTACAAAAATTCCTGTTAATGCGGGTCTGTGTAGACAGCAGATGTCAGAGCGAAAGAGACAGCCACTCTATGATTGCAATCGAACTGAACACACATGAAATGAGGCAGTCAATTCATTTACAGTGATATAGGAATTTAAGCGGACTGACTGCTAGTGTTTTCAAACTAGAAAAATAAATATACCAATATTTCGTATATTTCATCAGTTATTCTTACCGCTCTCCCCTAAAAAATACAGACCAGGCACAACACGCAGACATTTTGATAGATGAACTCTAATCAAAATAGGAGGAAACTACAGAATCATATATAACAACTGTTTTAACTTTTATGAGAACGATTTGAATACAGGGATGCCTACGGGGAAACATGCCTAGGATTCCTATCTACACGAGAATAATTCTAACGAGAGTGCTGAACCGACAGTTTTATTATTAATTTGTCCTCATGTCTTCATTTAGCAGGGAATTGGTATTCATGATATATATTTTCTCCATGTTAGGATGGCGGAACGCCCCTCCTCTTCTTCTGAAGATTCCTACAAAGGGTTTTGTTTTTGATTGCAGGCCGCATTGCCCATACTATTACTTCATTGACTGATTTTGCTGGCTTTTGGTCGGTTGGAGCAGCGTTCGGTATTCAGAGTATTCGAGAATTTCGCTGTATTACACATGAGTACGACCATTTATTAGTATGTTTATGACGAGCTTTGGCTATTTCTCGGATATTTTGAACTGCAGTTGGTTCTTCAGGCAAATTTAATGTAACCATAGTATATATCATTTATATTTAACTTACTGTGATCACTTCGCGATCTACATGGTTAAACATTTTTAAGAATTAAGGTGTTTTTCGGTCAAGTCTTGTGAAACACAAGTACGTTAAATGAATTTTATTTTGTTGTACAGTGTGATAATAAAATCTAATATTTGATCAAGAAAAAATATTATTATTTTATTGTAATGCAAGTTTCTCCTCTCGGATATTTCAAGACTGGGTAAAACTGTTTCATTCATGCGCATTGTTCCTCCGTCTCAAGATATCGGTCGATTACCTTGCTATCACCCGCAATGAAATATAAGATTCATTCTATTAGAATGATAGTTTCAATATCTTTTATTTTTTCTAGGAGAGCATCCAGGCCAATCTTTAACGTTGCATATATGAATAGACTACTTAGGACGACGCTTGTCTGTTTTATATTACTGATTATTTTATTTAGTCGGCGGTGTGTCAGTAGTTTTTTGTTATTTAATAACTGTATCTTTCCTGTGTGCGGCTATACTGATTATTGAAATAGAAAGAGCGAACAGAATTTCATGTTGTTCTGCAGGTGAAAACGGTAGAACCAATACGAAATAATCAAATGCTTTTCGTATGTGTTCGATCGCCCGATAACGAGATTGATGGTGGAAAGTCCATGGAAAATATCCCATAAAGTTACCTTTTCTTCAAATGCTGTCGGACTAATGATTTCGTGATGAGGTTGCCTTGACTGTTACCGCTGATGTTCTCAATATGGATGAATACCATCTCAGCAAGGCTTCATTACGTATAACTTAGATTTCAAAAGATTCCTTTTTACAGTTGTGTGTCGGGACGAATATACTATTTCACAGTGAACCAATGATTACACTTCTGTTGAACTATACAGAACAAAGGAGATACAGAGAAGGTCCCACAAAACACCTCCCTCCAAAAACATGGACTGAACTACAAATATCATACCTCTGTGATTATATACCCTTGAAGACAAACAACTGGAAGAGATGAAATTGACCAACTCAAATGTTCGTGTGTAGATGTCAATTGGTTGACAGGATAAAACAATCTCCGCATTAATATGCTTCCCGAAGTTCTCTAAATTTTTGTGAGTGGTCTTGAGGATTCTTGGTAGCGTCGCGGTGGGACGGTCCTTTCGAAAATGAATTTATGGAGGCTCTGACTGAAAGTGCGGTCTCATCATCGTATGTCTACAGCAAACGCACATGAAACGGTCATATGGCACAGGGATTTCATGAAAACGTTATGAGGAAAATCGCGGACATGCGGCATTTCACTGATGTTCTCATAACCGGGCTTTCGTTTTCTTGAGCTTGACGTACAAATCCTGCCTAGCCACTCTAAAAACTAGGTCGTTTAGTATGAAGTTGACTAGCCATGCTTGTCTGTACGTTTCTACTTATTCGTGCCCGATTTACGTGGTGGTAAGCGATTTAGTCTCGCTCTCATCTCTCAAGCTCAAGGCCTACATGTGTCCGGGAAACTAGGTCTTTAAGTTGGGTTAACGCTATGCGTAGACTATGACTTGTCCATGTCTCGTATACCTTCATTATAGCTCCCTGATGGTGTGTGTGGGGCTTAGCTCGTCATTTTAGGCGTTGAGATGTTGGTCAGTCCTTTATGCTCTTGAGGGAAACGAGTCGGTCGACGCATACCTGGAAAATCGTTATTGATATCGGGAGGCTGTAGTAACGCGGCTATTTTTCCCTCTGCTCTTGGGGTGATAGTTTTAGATAGGGGCTTTTTCATGCTGCTAGGTATTTTTGAATCGGCTCTGTATTCTGCATGTTTTTGCGCTCTTTCGGATTGGATGTACATGGCCGTTTTATTTTTCCTGTACCATCTATGTTGTTGTTCCGTTGCTTATATGCTATTGACACTAGAAGGGTTATGATCACCCCCAGAACGATTCGTGTCCCAAAAGCTTGTCCTCCGAGATTGAATCTGGACCATCTATTTTGTGCATCAGCACTATCAGATTCGAAATCGTTAGGAGCGCATAGTGGTTCGATTGTATCAGCGGAATAGGACTAAGGATCGTAATCCCGTCGGCTTCCGTCTCAACTCTATATTGCGGCATTTGTACAACACGTGTACCAGTTAACACTCGTTCGTGATAAGCGTAACAGCGTCTGACACTAACTGGGCATCTCGCATTCTGCGTTAAAGCTGATTAGACTTCCACATTGACAGTAAACCTTCTCACTCCTGCTATACTGTTATTAGTGTCTTCTCTGTTTAAAGAGCACGATATAGCAATAAATGGTTGAACCAGGTTGTAACCTGTCTAGATATTTGGAATATTTATGGATAGTATTCACTGACCCTTTTTCCCTCCGCCCAAAGTAAATAAAAACATGTCTAATAAAAGAAGATTATTTTAATTTATACAACTAATGGCTGTTTGTATGCTTCCAGTTAAAGTTTTGACTTAATTCTTTGCGAAAGCAAGTATAAACTTATTAATCACAAAAACTAGTCGCTGTACAATTGTTTTTATGCTTATTTTGATGTGGTTAGCTCTAGCTTCTTTAGAAGTATCTTGTATCACAATAAGTTAGTGCGTACTATACCTCTACTATAGAAATCTCGCTCCACTTGCTGCTCATAATTCCAACGACAGCACTAGATAATAAAATGATACAAATGCCTTATAATAGTGATCGATAATGTGGAGACTTTCTCCCTGCAGCTTGTGTGGTCATTATAATTATCAAACATTTCAGGTTCTTCGGTGAGAATATCGCTGTTTTTCAATATACTTGCGCAAGGTAGTTATGATCATACACAAAGCGAAAGAGGAAAGTTAGGCCGAGGCGACTATTGTATTCTAAAGGCATGTTGGTACCAATGCGTTACTCGCCCAACAAGTGGCTTTATTAGCACATAAGCCATATCTTATACTTGATTATTTTGAAATGATTCTGACTACAGAGATTTAAATCACCTTGATTCCTTTATTCCTTTGCTCTTCTTACTAATTAGTAAGATTTAGCTGAAAAAATGCTATATGGTAGTTTCTTTGTAAAGTAAAATGCTGAGCATGCTTAATTCTTGTATTATTGCGTTACTTATTGAAGGTTATCATATTCATCTTAAGTATATAAGAGAAGTTTTCTAATATTTTTTTGTATCCTATTTCTGTGATAGTAAATATTCATGATTTTTGTTATTTGCAATTATTTCTGAACATATACATTTTATGTCATAGATTGTTTTTTTTAAATTAGGTATCATTTGCTTGTTTGTACTGCTTTCGCAGAATTTTCATCTCTTTATCACGTCATTGCATCTGCTGTGTGCTCTCTCTCGCTTGGCAACTGGAAAGTGGACTACCAATTCGCGTGGTGAAAAGTGGGATTATCATATAGGGACAACTTTGAACCAACAAACAAAACATTATTAAGAAATATATTTTTAAAGTATACATAAAAAATAGTAGAAGAATATATCTGTCCCTACATGGTAATTAGACATTTAACTAGATTTAGATAAACTTATTCTTCTTAATCCTATAAGTAGTATACTCGTAAATTAATCGTACAGATCTTTTTTGAAGCAGATATGTGTATTAATTTAGTTGGCAATTAAGATACTTCAGCTGTATTTTTTACGTAAACTGTTCTTGTGTTTTTAAAGTATCAGGAATTATAATACTATTACTCGAAGGTGATTAATGCTATGTAGTCTGTATCATAAGTATATTTATATCGGATTTTAACGCAACAGAGTTGGGCCGATAACCCGGCCGATCTCTTGAACACCAGGGTTCTTTGATATTAAGGTCTCTAGAATGATTATGTCTAATTGTTATGTCTCGACATTGATGCTCTCCTTGATGTTTTGGCTCTTATGTTTTTTATTTAGGTGTTCGTAATATTAACCAATGATGTGGCGAATCTGACAAGAAGAAAATATAACGATTTAAAAAGAATCAACATGCCAGAAAGGAAACCTTGCACGTGTATACATATCAACGCTCTATTTAGATTATTTGACTATTTCCAAAGCTCTGAAGTCATTACTTTTTAACTGATGTGGCCGGGATAGGAAAATGTAGTAGTTCTCATAGCCTTTATTATCGATGTATGATTTAAATTCTTGTCTTGTTACAAGAGGTATTGAGATCAAAGTTTCACTTCCTTTCCTTGTTCTTGTACGCTGTTACGTTTCTTGTAATTGTTTTTTCTCGCATTGAATTCATCCATGCTGATCTCAATTGCTGTTAGTGCGTCCCTGCGAAAATGTAGTCGCTTGATCTTTCACAGCTACTTTGTTGACATGTCCTCGTATGAAGGATTATCGACTCCGGTTGCATTCAGATACCACGGATTCTGTACTTACGTGAAACCGAACAATACCTCTGCTTTTTTATCTGATGTTGCAAGTTCTTCTATAGATGATGGTACAACATTGCCTAAAGTGTTCGAGAGCTAGTGCAGTTGTATAGGGGTAACACAGACGATTAGTACACCTGGTTTTGTATGACGAGACATCTCTCAGTAGAAACTCAGGTGTACTAGTTACTCAGGATAATGCATGAAAGCCAGCAGGTACAAACCTAATATAAGTGGTCAGAGAGGGAAAAGATCAACTGAGCTCCGACACTTGTGTTCTCTACAGATCGCTAGTCAGTATATCCGTCACAAAGGAATGACACCATAGGATTCATAGCACTTCAAGACGGAAAGTAGATATATTAATAAAAATGGTAGTCTGACTTTGTGAAAAAAGGCTCGATTACAGGCTAAGCTTACTCGCGCGATATATTTGTATGTATGTACCATAAACTGACTGTCACCGTTTGATGTTATGAGGTATTATCTTTTTCTTTCAATCTCTAGGATCCAAGTATGTGTCGGTGTTATTCTTCGAATTGTCGTCACGCTGTTTTCTTCTACAGTTAGCATTAATCGCGTGAATAATTCTGTGTGTCAGTACCGTAATCGCAGACAGTGACTAGTATATTGCCCAACTTTTACATAGCCGTATGATGCCGTATGTGCAGTGTTCTAAATGAACTCTACGTCGGTACGATAGTTTGTCATCAGCAATTTTTCCTTTTATACACCAAGTATGCAAATTACACACGTGATGTAATCTGACTGCGAGACAGTGAGTGCTGACACGTGAGCGGCGCAGTACTGATACTGTGTGCTAACCGGTCCGCGGTAAGTCGTGTTGAGCCTCCTCCTTAAGTGCAACTGATTATCCACGCTTATGATGCGTCCAAAGAGATACTGCGCTGTTTACTTCCGACTATTGTTTGCATTATAGTTCGGTACTTTCACAGGCATTGATGATTCTTTCGGATTGGTGTATTGAGCATGTTGCAACTTGTTCCATTCATATCTTGCTTCACATAGAATTTATTATTGTAGTAAAATAGTCTGGAAATAGAACTTGATTTATGTTACGAGTTTATTATTCTTATCGGCAAATAAGATGCAAAGTCCTGGGATTCATGCTCAGTCTACGTGTGTCGACTCCTCCTCCAGCTCTGACAATTTCTACTTTGATCTAATATATTATTAGCAGACATGCCACTTTGTTTTCATAAGGCAAAATGAATATGCTCTGTATTCAGTCGATCGATTCGTGTATAAGTCTTAACAATTACCTGAAGTATCCGGTAGTTAAGTACAAAAACACACACTATTCATGATCGAGTATGAGTGAACATTGGCACCTGTCTGGACGTACAATATCACGAAGACGCTCGTCCAGCGTCTCAGGTGCCTAGGAGAAGATATGCAGCGCCAGAGTACATCTCCCGGGTGCACTCAATTCGAAACATTCGCTCTCTTGGAGCGGACTATATCGACCAGCAGCTTGCTGTTAGTGCCTAATTCGTCTGTTCAACCCATGTTATTGCCCATAGTAAAGCTGTACGCTGTACTGAGTCTTCATATTGGTTCCAATTGATGCAGTGTGATTTGACACAGAGACGTGAATTAATCGAATTTATTTTCTTGTTGATAATTAGCACGTCCTTCTGTACAGTCATTTCTTTGTATCTCGCCTGGATCAGCAAGAGAATGTATAGATTTGGCTACAGTGGCTAGAATGGTCTTTAATCAGATCTTAAAACTCCTCAGTCTTGTTAGAAAAATAGAATCTTTATTGATAATCTCGAGTAGATCTCTCAGAGCCTTGCTGTACAAGATATTATTGTTGACCCGCATATTATTTGGTGCCTATTATAATGTTGAGACGTGTTGGAAAACACGCCGACAATCGTCAACACGACAACAATCTTGCTCTGTAGACGCTAAGATGATTCTTAAGCTCTGACGATTCGCATAAAACTGGATTTTTCGAGTGGAACTAGCATTGTATTCCACATAGTGCTCTTCCTAGCGTGCTAGTCTTCGTTGTCGGATGAGCTGAGCCGAGGACAGTGGTCGAAACATCACCTACCGTAGTAGGCCAATTGGTTATTTAGTTTTTGCGTAATGGATGGTGCCTTCTCGGGAATTATTAATTGCTGCCTAATCATGTGGAAAATTAGCCAAGAGAATTGTACTGCTCTGTTGCGCCTTTGAGTGTCGTAATAGTTCATATGTATCTGTATAAGCCGGAAAATACGTCCCGGCTTTTGTCATTAATTTGTCAAGAAGCCGTTTTTTGATTTAAGTTAATTTGCACAAGACAGCTTGAGATACCGTACGACATGATATATTATAAATATAAATTGCACGAGTATTCAACAAGATAATCACCGCGTCGATGCAATGCACCGTGAGTCCTTGATAGAGACATAAACATCTGTGGGTGGTCTGGTCTTTTCTTCTGATATATAACAAATTAAAATCTCTTGGAGTTTGTAATTTTGATCACTCTTCATATAATATTGTGATAAACTTAGATCACAGATGTATCTTTATCATTTTTTTCGGTATGCAGGTATACAACGATCTTTTAGAACGTTTTCTAATAACTATGAAAGCGACTAGCATTTTGTATGAAGGTTTTCCCGTTTAATCAATCTCAATGATAAGGTTGATAAACTTTGTAAATAAATCCACACTTGTATATGAAATATATAATCTTATTGTCTTAATTCATTTAATTCTTAGTATCTTCTTGCCTAAACAAAATATAAGTTCATATAGACATTTACTTGTGTTCAGATACGTCGTTGAGATTACGATAAATCGCCTTAATGTTCTTAAAACTCGTTTAACCAAATGGAGAATGGCCTCGCCTTAGGTATTATCGAGTATAAAATGAATTGATCATGACGTCGTTGCCGATTTTACCGTAAAGTTTGTGAAATCAGACTGCAGTTCAACATTTTCCGAGGTCCAAGCTCGCGAATAAACGGCAAAATCGTATCGACTCAGCCAGTTGAAGTGTTCTACGAAATCTTATTCAGAAGTATTCCTATCGTATGTTTACCTGTTAGCTTGCTCGCTGCAATAGCAGCATGAAAATCCAGTCAATGATAGAATTGCCTGAAAAGTAATAGTTATGGCAACTGTGCGCTCTTTTGTATCAATAGATAATGTCAACGAATACTCTGTTTGTGGTATTGCAGAGATGGGAGACAAGCGGTGGTCTTATCCGAAATAGATGAATCTATGAAAACATTGATCTTCGACATTCCATCCCTTGCAAAAGTTGTAAGAATAGGAATAGATGATCATTTGTTCGGCTATATCTTTCATTAGGAATTATTCATGATTGTATGGTAATAGCGGGGCGCACTATGTACGCAATGTGTCTTCGAGAATGCTCTTGTTGGTTCTAATGTAACCAGTTGTTAGTTTTTTCGTTTTAGTTGTTGTCCTTGTATTTGTTGTGTTTAGTGTTATTAGTTTTCTGGCTTTGTGTTATGTAACGTGTTCTGTTATTTCTTGTATGAGGGTGGCAGGGGTGCCATGCTGAAACACGTCAATATATACTTAATGAAATATTAGGGGATAATTGGATCTGTTATTTTTATAGTGGTTGAAAATAACTGTACATATGCTAAAATCTATACATGTAAGTGGAATGACTTTGCTATTCATGGTTGCATTCTTTGCACAGGTTGTCCTGTCCTTTTCTCTCCCTTAATCTCGTCTAACTCGCCTATTACAAGTTTTTGAATCTGTGAAGATGGTAATGGGAAAACACACTTGTGATTGTGTACTTTGGTACAATATTAAAAAAGAATATAAACAGCACATATTGTTTTCTCATTCTGTAAATTTTAATCAGGATACTCTTCTCTCTCTCAGTCGTTTGACATTTTTTTAGCCACTACATTTTTATTGACCAGCCTTTAAAATTTGCGCCTTAATCATAAGACAAAATTCGCGAACAACCATGGTAGTATGTTGTTATTAATTTTTCTCTAATCTAACATCTCTATCAAAGAACAGTTATGAATTCATCTAGAGCAATTGATAAGTGTTATTTTAGCATTATCCTTCATAGTTTTCCAAAATATACTGTGTGAGTTAATCAGCATGTGGATTCGTTTAGTATAAAGGAACGTATATGAATAAACGAACACCCTAATGCACGAGAAATGCTAATCGGCTGTCATCCTGGTAGCCGAAGATGACATGTGAAACAGCGCTCGCCCTTAGTGTCGTATCGAGGAGATAAACGTTATCATCGGACCGTCGATCGGATCTTGCTATGTGACACGTGGGTGATGTAGTATCCTCTATTTAAAGAGCCGTAAAAAAAATATCGTCTGTCGCTCAGGCAACGTCGATACTTCTTATCAAGCGAGCCGATGTATCTCCAAGCTTAACCTTAATATTCTTTTGCATTTACCTATATCTTGGTGCCAGTTTTGGGGAACTCGGAGACTATTTTAAAGAGGGATGCCATAGTGGTCATGCCTAGCGGGTGAGATTCTCAGCGATATATTTAATCGTTACGAACAAGTCGCCACGCCCATATTATGCGAGTCGCAACATCGGTCGCTGCAATTAGATGACATATAGACGAGTACTAGATTCCGCCTTACTTTCTATGTGTTCAGATACATGATGTTATCTTATGTTTCATTAGCCTCGAATAATTCCAAAATAAGTGTGTTATATGTTTGTGTAGCGTATAGTAATTTTTGCGTACACAAGTATGATGAAACGTCACACATTAATCTCTAAAAAAGTCAATATAATCAAAAATCAACAGAGTACTTCGATCTTCAAATCAGCCTAGGAATGCATCATTTCTATCTTAGACAAACAGACAAACACTTCAAGTTATCAATATTGTTGGATTTGCATCGAGTCCAAGTCAGTTAGCAAATTAGTTAGAGGAACATGGCTTGTAGATATAGTAAAAATGAAAAATAAATATTATCACTACGAAAACTTTAATTAAATCTTTATTTAACATGACTTAGTGTAAATTAGCTCACCTAATGTTGTCCAGTTTTTGCTCACACACTACTGCATGAGAAGTGTAATCAGAGTGTGATGTTAGGCAGTGGGTTATCACATGCAAATTAGCATTAGAAGTACAGACCATGATTATATATTCTTACGACACTATTTGTGTTATACTTCAAGTATAAACACGATCTGTCGCTCAAATGTTCGTTATATGCAGATTTGGGGTTGTCTAAACTGATTCTGTGTTTTATTTTTATTCTCTTCTCACCGTTCAATGCAGGAATCTATAGGATATTTCAAACTATGATTTTTTAGCTATGGAACATGATACTTAGTCATGATAGGACTGACTTCACATGTAATGGGCACTTCCTTTATCTAATTCAGTACATTGAGCAACCCAGCTATTTTGTCATCAACAATGAAGAGTCGTCTATATTGTACCGTCATGACTGTTGTAATTTTTGTTGCTATCAAGGATGAGCAATTCTCTCATTTGTAAATCGCATTCCCTCATTTGCAGTCATTATTAAAGCGCTATTATGTATTATACAGATCGTTTTTTTGGGAAATAGAGTTTGTGATTTGTTTAGTGCTAGAGACCAAATAACACCCACTTGCAAAAGAATTCTGTGGTATTTGAATGGAGTATGAGTATTTCTCTCGCTCGATCTCTATATAGACTGATTTTGAAGGGAATCTACGAGCTTGCATTTACTCAGGAATCGATTGTAGTAGGGTGTATTGGTGGTTACACTAACAAGAAACCACTAGAGAACGGGCGCTCAACAACAAGGTTTATTAGTGCGAACTCCGCCTTGCTTCTTCAACTATACAGGTGTTCCACGAGCCAGACCACGGCGCGTACTGATAGGTCACGAGAATAATCGCGGGCGACGCACTGTTGCAACGTACCTTCTTCTCCTTGGCTCATGCGGTTAGCACACGTAATAATTGCAGTTTAACTCTCGCGGAGTCGATAGTAGAATGCCAGTCATCGTTCATCCACAATGATCGCGTTAATCAAAGGTTTATCACGTGAGTACTACAATTTGAGGTTCGTCTATTGGTGTTTTGCGTTCCCATTCCTAATTCTATAGGGTCCAGAGGTGGTGTATTGGCATCTCCGGTTTAGAAGTGTTGTATAGTTGCAGTGTTTTGTTATGTTCCGGTAACACAAAAGTCCATCTTATACCAACTCTTCCAGTGTAGCGACCGTTCCCAGTTGTTGGCGTCTTTCCTGGTCGAGAATTTATATGCAGGTTTCCCCTCCGCTTTTGTAGAAAGTTTCGAGACTATATAACCCGATAAGCTCTAGGACATACACTGTGATCCGCTTTTCGCAGAATAGGTGCTGTAACACTAAGTATATTTTTAATCCATTTAAGCAGGGACATAAAGGCCTGAATATAATGGATTTCATGAGTTACAACTTCATTTAATAGTTACGGAAGTGTCACATTAAACTTCACACCAAATTCCAGCTTTCGCACATTACTTCGTTGGGGTCATGCCCGCCATTGGAAGACTGCTGCAACTAGTGGTGAGATATTGCGCTCTTTAATTATTGGTTGGTCGAGCGTTACAGTGAGTTTATTTTTATTTCTTAATCAGTTTAATCGATGAATATGAATCTATTCTATTTCGTTAATGTCCCTATTTTATCAACTCCAGCATTTCATAATTGGTTGAAGCAGTACGATTACTGAGGTGCTCTGGTGACTTCTTTTAACGTAGGAATCAATCACTCAATCGTCATCAGATACACGTTCCACAAAAAGAACAGATCACGTTTAGTTCATAAGTCCTGACTCTCGGAAATTTTAACTCAGTTACAGTAATGGCTCACAGAAAATTATCCAGCTTTTTACTACGAACTACGAGATGTTGTTAGAGTTTACTTGTTTACAATACAACCGTTAATATTGTAGAGTCTAATAGTCGCACTCATTGGTTAGAGTTACGTTTGATTTATTTATTAATTATCTGAATATTTAGCATCGTACAAGTGGAAGATTTGAGCATAAAATAAAATAATGTTCAAATACGTTTAGTTTTACAGGATGTGTATTTGAGAATGTGTACAGAGCACTTGAGTTCTATGGCTTCATTAGAGTATATCAACGGTATAGCTTTCTTGACTATATTCCTAAACGAGGGTTTACACGGATTACGACGACAGTGCTACTCAGTTCCTCTCTCTATATACTCAGCCTTCCGATCTTGTTCCAGCCGACTCACTAACAACAATGTGTTCGTGATTTTTTTGACGAGACGGATAAATGGGCAAGGATATCGAGATGGTCTCGTGGATAATAGATACTGTCTCGATATACGGAACTGATCAAAAGAAATGGGATTCGTTTGAGTAGAGAAATGCATTTGTGACAAAAATGTTCTTTCCTTAACTCAACTCCCGTCGAGACAATAAATAGGGTCGTGTGTATATTGTTATAAAATGTGATCTTTTGACATATATAGGGCTCTTTTATGCACGTAGGAGCTGAAAATGAATAGTTGTCGAGACATTCTTCACACGATGAGATCGCGAATTTATACACCACAAAAGCCTCGGTATGTAAGTTGCGAAGCTTATACGGGGAGACTCAACGACAGCGCTTCTACTCAACCGGTATTGTTGCCTTCCGGAACTTTGGACGTAGGGTGACGTGATGATGTCTCTTAAAAATAAACGAAATTCATGTATTGAGTCAGCTTGTGTTGCATGAAAGTAAACCACTGTCCAGCATAGAAATATAACTCGAAGTGTTACTAATGTTAGCGATGCCCGTGGGAATAAATCTACATATAAATCTTATGAGATTAGAGTCGCGGGACGAGTGAAATCCCAAGCAGAGAAAATACGGCTCAAGTGCATGTGATATGATCGATCTCAAGAACTCGAAGACGATTTTATAAATCCCTATGTAGTTTCACGCGCATTATGGAATGACATGTAGTATTAGTGCGCCTATCCTATGTCGCAGGCGGACGTTTCTGCGCCAGAAACTCGTTGACTACTCTATATTGGAAGTGAGGCTCGTACTATCTTACGGAAAGCAAATGAACGCAGGGCGGAACTTTCAGGAAGAAAATGTCCGAGTGAGAAGAGAATAGCATATTAAGTTAAAAATAGCCTAACCTAGATAAAACTATGTACAAAATGAATATACTCCTAACGGTTATGATCTTAGATTCGGTAACTTTTCATAACATCAACTCTAGATTACACTCCATTTAATAATGAAAACCACAGAAATTTTGAATACAATACCATAGAGAACTAATTCTTATTTTTATCTCCTCTCAGCATTTACGTCAGCCTCATGCCTGACAGTATTTGCATCTTATTTATGTCGATAGTCGACTGTTTCAGTAATAACCTGTTGACTCTAAAGTGGTAAGACGATGTATTCTAATAATAAGCGTGTTGGGTGTCATTTGCGGCGCGGTGTCTGGTCTCGACACTCAGGGCGTTCGGAATTATATTTGAGTGCGGATAAGGAGTGAATGTTACACAGAACATAAGTTGTTTGGTGTACATGCTTTGCTGGTTGTTGTATTAACAACCACACTACAACCGTCTACGACACCATTGGATATACAATTCAATAACTAGCATAGTAAATATGAACAATAAAAAATTACACGCTAGTCATTGCTGTGCTTATATGATTTCAGTGAACAACACTACTTCTTTATCGACCCAACAACAACTCTATGATATTATCAGGATTAGCATAACAATAATTTTAATAATGTATTTGTATACAACATAAATTAACAGATTAATTGGGTACCAATAGACCTGGCTTTTATATATGTGTTATCTAAACATGATGGAGTGGAGATTTTGGATGTACTGAATTAGATAAATCAGAAGATTTTGGTTCCCTGCCTATTCTACAGTGGGCTCAGGTCCTATACTATCATATGATATGTTTCATAGTTTTTATGGTTATATTGTGAATATGTGTTTAAATTTTTATCGAAAAATCTCTAAGCTTTGAAGGGTGTAAGAAATTGAAATAACTACACAGTACCAAACTTTGCAGATAATATTCGCATTAGTAAGGACATAGTAGTTTTAGTGTTTAAAACCATTGAACATGCGTAAGAATACTATATTGTCAGTTTTGTCTTTCTATGACTATTAGATGCATGTTAAATTCATGCGCAGTGTGATTACTAACTATCGACATATAATTACACTTAATAGAGCTATTTTTTACCGATAAGCTCCGTCGTTAATACTCTTATAAAGTCGATAGTAATAATTTTTTTTTCACTCTAGCTTGACGTCTATCGTTGAATCTTTGATCCCATCTATTCTATTTTCATATGTTTCTCTGATTGTTCCTACTGACGTCTAGGTATCTTTTAATTTTCTTTTTATTTTACTGCCTAACTTTATGTTTTGATCATTCTATCTGTGATTGTTCTATAATTTTTATTTCGGGTCTATACATCATATTCATCCTTCTGGTTAAACTAGAAGATAGCCTTCTGTGCTCTATAATTATAATGCTCTCAGTCGATCTGCGTGGGATGGCGTTGCGTTTAATGTATAAGCCTTCAATACCTCTAGTTATCTTTCAGATACGTTACTAATATAGCTGTAAATATCGCTTCCGTTCGCTTAACGTCCCAGTCTCATACGATAAGGGCATTGCTCGGCTATTTCTCTTCGCTAGTATGATCTTTTCTGAAAAGCTCAACTCTACACACGTTTGCGGTAGTGGTTGAGGCAGCTTTAATTAGAGAATAAATCAAATTTTACGGATTAGGGATTGCAGTCTATTTTTAGCCAGACGTTTTTATGTTTAGTCAACCCCTCTTAGTAATATAGGACTTCCAAGGACGTTTTATACTATCTCGATAAGAACCACCACCATGACATTCCCTTCTTTGGCGAATATTTGTTGTCGTTCTTGTTCTTCCTCTGTTGGAATATTTCTTTCAACTCGCATTGCTTTGTACAGAGTTTTTTGTTAACTATGTTTGAACGAATGCTAAATACATTTTGTGATGTCTGTTCCATTTCTTTTCTAAGTTCTTCAGATTATAGAAATGATCTAATAACTTGCTTGTTATTTTGGTTTATAGTTTCTTATTCTTATATGTTTGTTATATAATCATTATCTGTTTCTTTACCCTCAGTTAAAAAAAAATTATTAGCCAACACATAACGATTATGTTTGTTTGCTCTCTATTCTATTTTTCTTTTGTTTTCACAATTTTTACAAATTATGTACCCTCACAGCTGTGTTTTTTGCCATTCCATTCTTGTCCTCCGATGTTTAAAATGCTGCTGTAAAGGGGAGGTTGACAGATGTAAGGGAGGGCTAGAACCTGGCTGTGAGAGAAGCAACCCATTTATGTAATTAGCCAAACTCTTCATTGTACGTGTTAAATAATTGTTGCATATGTAGTGTTTTATAACAGCTTCGTAGAAAGGTCATATGGAGATCCATATTCCGGGTATATTTCTTACTCAGTTACTTTTACCCCCCCTAAAAAACGAGTCAGGAAACACGCCAGAATAAAGAACGTGTGAAAATCTAAATTAGCTGATCGGACAATAACTACAAGCAAAACATACACATGGTTATCATTTCGACTGCGTACGGGAATACGGGGACGCCACATTGCGAACATCTCCCGGCGTATTCTATTACACCCGCGGCAATTATAAATTCTATCAGAAAGTGCGACAAAATTATCTAGTATTGACAGATTCAGAACATAATGATTCGTCACTTTTTGCGGTGGTGGATTGAGCTCTTTATCCTATTTATGGGTTTCGTAAGCCTCTCTCTGTCTGAAACTGATCATTAAAAAAAGAGTGGGTTTTTTGATGAATTGCAAAGAGGCAGTCTGCCGTACAACTATACGTCATTTGTTTGATTTGTCTCGGAGTTTGATCATATGAGGAGCAGCGTGGTATTCAAGAGTATTCGAAATTCTTGTATTTCAGCGACCATATTTTTGTTGCTTGTCGCCTGATTTCTCCGGAATAGATGTTGCACTGACATTCTGTGCGTTTTGCACGTCCATCTTAAGTAAATCAGCCGTACTATCATTTAATTTATTATCCGTGTCCCTAGATGCGCGCGTTTGTCAGCATAGGTTAACACATTTTTAGATTAAGGCGTATTTTTTTGTCACGTACGGTGAACAACATGAGAGTTGATGACCTTATTTGTGTTGTGCGTAGCTGGTATATAAAATTTAATGATCAAGAAATATTAGTATATTTTTTGTGGTGTATATGCGTTATACTCGAGATTTTTAGGTCGTAAAACGTTTTTCTCAATGAGAGAGCTGCTGCGTTTTTACCGTCTAGCAAAATTTCCCGAACCGAAATGTGTACCCTTGACTCACCCTCGTAAAAACATCTATGATTAAGCTCCCTATAAGTCTCCTCTATTCGTAAACAAGCTAAGTTTATACCATCGATATTTTATTATTTTCTCGAGAAATTCAGAGCCATTTTAAGGTTCGTAGCTATGTGTATGATTTGGCGAACGATGATGTGTCTCTCTATATTTTTCTGAATTTTGATATTATTTATGTTCCAGTCGCTGTGTCAGTGGTTTTTGTTATTTAAAATCAGTTTACTTCTGTGTCGTATAACATTAATGAACTTGTCAGCAACGAAGAACGACGACATTTTGTTGTATTTTTCCTGCTCCAACAGTAGGTGTAAAACCGAGCTGCCAGTACGATAAAATAAGTCAATCTGGTCATCGTACGTGTTCCCTCGTGCGTCTCTCCTCGACACAGGACGTAGCATGGTGGTACAAGTTTCCTGGATAACTCTACCACCAAAAGTGTATCTTTTATTCAATATGCTTCGGGAAACGTTTCGCGTAGTTGCTTCTTGCTTACTAGTTCTTCATATATGGTGTAATCTAAGCAAGGGCCTTCATTTTAACTTAGTTCAAAAGATTCCTTTTTCTATCAAGTATAGTTTGTGGGACGGATAAAATAATTATCGCCACTGAACCAGATGATTAACTTTGTTTGACCCACAGAACAAGATTATCCAAGGACCGAAATACAACAATTAATATAAAACCTGGTTAACAAGACAAAAAATGGACAGGCTCAGTTGAACCACGAATGGTGGAGCTCAAATTGGTTGACAGGATACAAACAATCGACCCGCTTATTGTGCTTCCCAGAAAATTCCGAATTTTGATGTGAGTGGGTTGAGGATTCATTGCAGTCCAGATGGACGTCCTTCGAAAAACGACATTTGATGGGATGGGCAAGTTGGACTGACAAAAGTTTGCGGTCATCCAATATAAAAAATGAAAAACAAAAAAAAAAAAAAAAAAAAAAAAAAACTAACAATAATAAAAAAAAAAACAAAAAAACAATAAAAAAAAAAAAAAAGAATAAAAAAAAAAAGAAACGACAAAAAAAAAAAAAAATAAAAAAAAAAAAAAACAAAACAAAGACATAAAAAAAACAACATAAAAAAAAAAACAAAAAAAAATAAAAAAAAAAGAGAACATCAAAAAAAACAAAAAAAAAAACAAATTAAGAAAAAAGAAAAAAAAAAAATATAAGATAAAGAGGCAGCATCAAAAAAAAAAAAAAAAAAAACAAATATAATATGCAAAAAAAAAAAAAAAAAAATTTCTTGTTAAAGCAAAGAAATAAAACTCAAATGACAAGAGGGATATCTTCATGAGTTGAGAGAAAAAATTCGCGGACAATGCGGCATTTAACTGTGTATCTCTATACCCGGCTTCGAGATTTTCTTTGAGCACACAAGTGACGTAACAATTCATGACTAGCAACTATCTAACAGCACTTAAAGATTGTAGCAAGTATAGCTGCACATATGACTTTGTGTACGTTATAATTATGCACGCGCATTAAGGGTCGTGCCATAGTCTGAACTCACTTCGTCGATACATGATCCGAGGATACTAGAATTTTATTACTAACTGGGACCTTAGACATTGAGCTACAATGATAACTATATGATCACATATGGTGAAGAGTGTGGGTATCTCTTGGATCGAAGCTTTTAGACGTTCACAAAATTTGTCACGCTATTAATGTCTGTTGAGCGGAAACAGTCGCGACGCAATACATGAGAAAACGACCATTATAGGATCAGGAAGAGGCCGTGTAAGATAAAAACGCAGGGACAATTTCACGGCTCTATAGGGATTAGTGATGATTGGCCTTGTTCCGCCAGCTACAATTATTGTCAATCTTTGCGAGATAATTTGATGATCTTTTGGCATCGAGATTTGGACTGATACATGCATTCTTTCTATCGTTTAACTAACATATATGTGTTAGTTAACAGTGGCTTGTATGCTTTAGACACTGAGGGTTAATTGATACTAAGTACAGATTCGTTCGTTCGCAAAAAGTGACTAATCGTCGAGTTATTATTGGACATCATCTTAGAGAAATGCAAG
>CAJDSM010076969.1:242-21538 GCA_903981925.1 Ostrea lurida
TTGACAAATATAATCTAGATATGTTGCCGTAGACTTTCAATACTTAAAAGAGTGAAGATTTTTTGTTTATGCCTATGAAAATTGCATATGCGCGGTTTTCTGCGCAGAAGCACAAAATTTCGAATTGGGTCTGTCGTCGTTAAATATAAATCAATAGTAGAGTTGGATACCACGAAGAAAAACCATAGCGCAGTATACCGTAATATTTGAAAAATAGGGCACCGCTAAGCTGGCACATGGTATGCCCGCATATATTATGGACCCAGGGACCTAACTCCTTTAAAAACATCTGAGTTAAGGATTAAAGACCCATTTCGCGACCGGTCGGTTACTGAGGTAGGTGGATCCTAATCGAAACAGACACTTTTTACCTGGAGTGACCTAGGCCTACCCAGGTGTTAATTGCTATACACATAGAAATACACAGGAAATGAAACATGTCAGAAATCTATCGGTCCATTGTTTGGGAATAAACCTTCAAAATCATAGGTTACCCTATCCATGGGACATTGTGGAAGGTTTGATGATTCTCTGATGAATGCGAGTCCTCATCTTGTTCACAAGAATTTTAGTCAATAGTCATAATGCCTTGACCTTTGACCTTGAAAATCAATAGGGTTCATCCTCTCTCCATGGCAACATTTGTTGGAAGGTTTATGATCTCTGATGAATGCTGAGTCCTCTATCTGTTCACAAGAATTTTAGTCAATAGTCTATATGTGACCTTGACCTTGAAAATCAATAGGGTTATCTCTCTCCATGGGCAACATTTGTGAAGGTGATGATCTCTGATGAAAGCTGAGTCCTCTATCTTGCTCGCAAGAATTTTAGTCAATAGTCTATAGCAATCTTGACCCCTGACCTTGAAAATCAATAGGGTTCCTCCTCTCTCCATGGGCAACATTTGTGGAAGGTTGGATGATTCTCTGATGAATGCTGAGTCCTCTATCTTGCTCGCAAGAATTTTAGTCAATAGTCTATAGCAATCTTGACCCCTGACCTTGAAAATCAATAGGGTTCCTCCTCTCTCCATGGGCAACATTTGTGGAAGGTTGGATTATTCTCTGTTGAATGCTGAGTCCTCTATCTTGCTCGCAAGAATTTTAGTCAATAGTCTATAGCAATCTTGACCCCTGACCTTGAAAATCAATAGGGTTCATCCTCTCTCCATGGACAACATCTGTGAAAGGTTTGATGATTCTCTGAAGAATGCTGAGTCCTCTATTTTGTTCACAAGAATTTTAGTTAATAGTTCATAGTGACCTTGAACTTTGCCACTAGACCTTGAAAATCAATAGGGTTCATCCTCTCTCCATGGGCAACATTTGTGAAAGGTTTCATGATTTTCTGATGAATGCTGAGTCCTCTATCTTGTTCACAAGAATTTTAGTCAATAGACTATAGTACCCTTGCCCTCTGACTTTGAAACTGAACAGGGTTCATCCTCTCTCCATGGGCAACATTTGTGAAAGGTTTCATGATTTTCTGATGAATGCTGAGTCCTCTATCTTGTTCACAAGAATTTTAGTCAATAGACTATAGTACCCTTGCCCTCTGACTTTGAAACTGAACAGGGTTCATCCTCTCTCCATGGGCAACATTTGTGAAAGGTTTCATGATTTTCTGATGAATGCTGAGTCCTCTATCTTGTTCACAAGAATTTTAGTCAATAGACTATAGTACCCTTGCCCTCTGACTTTGAAACTGAACAGGGTTCATCCTCTCTCCATGGGCAACATTTGTGAAAGGTTTCATGATTTTCTGATGAATGCTGAGTCCTCTATCTTGTTCACAAGAATTTTAGTCAATAGACTATAGTGACCTTGACCTTTGACTCTCGACCTTGAAAATCAATACACATCATCCTCTCTCCATGGGCAACATTTGTGGAAGGTTTCATGATTCTCTGATAAATACCCTTGCTTCTATCTTGTTCACAAGGTTCCGGACACACACACACGGACACACACACATCCACACGGATGCACGGCAGCGATGCTATATCCCCTCCGCAACTCGTTGAGAGGGGATAACAAAATTTTCAAATGATGAATTTAATTTTAAAATATTACTTACTTCATTGATTTTACGTTTGACTAGTTTGAGGACGTTAGCTCATGGTACTGAAATCTCTAAACTGAAATCTCTAAATCTGAAAGTTTACAGAGTAGCCGTCTTTTTATATTGCAAAGGTTTAGTTTTTATACAATCACTGCCATGTCCCATGTAAGACTGTCCATCGGCATTTGGTAATTTCCCTGATCCGATGATTAGTTGCACAATTAGGCATTAATTCTCATTTTACACCGTAGGTTTGCCCGGCGAATCGCATTTGTCCTTACATTTTCTGCTAAGGTACATTGTGTACATGTATCTACAAAACTCTGTAGCTTTCGTCAATTCAGGCATTGTTCAATTTCTTCGTGAAGATTTTTCTGAAAAAGACTGTCCTTTGCGGGATGCTGTTTGTGTTTTTTCGGGCTACCTGTGAGATTGCATGTCTGACGGAGACAATTTGGGAATTCTATCGATGACGGAAGACGCAGAACTGGGGTTGTTACTAGAATTACATGTAGAACTACGTGAATTGGACTCTATATGTCTCAATCATATTAATAAGCAAATAAAGCTGGAATCGCTGCTAATTTCTTTTCGAAAAGCTGTACCATGATTTTTCAAATATTTGATTCAGATAGTTATTCGACTCAAAATTAAGAAGAAAAATCATACCGTCTTTGCGCGTAGATGAAAGGGTTGATAAAACGCGCGTAGTTAATTGCTATCAAAACATTCCCCACTCGGATACCAAGTGGACGCACTTAGCCACATCGTCAATCAAAGCCTGAAATGATTGTCTCTTGTGTGGATGACGTGCGGTATGTTTTTTGATCTCCGTTCCAGGTAAATTTTCAGGAGGTGCTTAAAATTGGGTCTTTAAGGAAGAGTTGCAAGACAAAGTATTTTGCATAGAAAATCCTAAGTCCAAGAGCCCTAACTCCTTCAAAAAACATTGGACAGCATTCCCCTTGCAATATGCACATCTCCACATTGTGATCTTTCTTTGTACCAGGTTTCATTAAAATCCCCCCAAGGGTTTAGGAAGAGTTGCAAAGACAAAGTATTTTGCATGTACATGATACGCCCGCTTAATATGTTATTGACCCAGGGGCCCTAACTCCTTTGCAAAATATCAGACAGCACTCCCCTTGCAATATGCACATCTCCATATTGTGATCTTTCTTTGTACCAAGTTTCATCCAAATCCCCCCCCCCCCCCAAGGGTTTAGGAGGAGTTGCGAAGACAAAGTGAAAGGGACAGACGGACGACAGCGGTATAGCATAATACGCCCGCTTTTTATGCTGGCGTGTAAAAATACTGCGTATACACCATGGCCTACTTCGATTGGGAAACCCAAGTTAACTCAAGGATGAATAAAATGGAGCGAGTAACTTAAATGACCTTTTAACCTTACCCGAAAATCCTAGGTCCGACCCACATTTAATCAGGTAATGGTGGTATTTTACGTCACAACGCTGGCGGGGAAAGGTGAAAATCGGCGAGTGTGAACTTGTGTTTACCTAATTTTTAAGGTTTTACGATATTTGGTAATAGAAAGAGAGGTTTTTTAGAGGTAGAAATTAAAATGGAATGGCTAATGCATTTTTTCTCACTTTAACATCACATAAAACGGTGGGGGTACCCGGCTTCACCATTATTTACCTTAGATTTAACTCTCGGGTAGGTGAACTCCTTCGATTCAAAATTCGTGTACGCATGCCCATGACGTTCATTTAGTAAAGGCCAAAAAAAAAAAAAAAAAAAAAAAAAAAGTGTGTTTCCGATTACATATCGAAAATAATGTAGGGTCGAGAGGGTCGGAAATTTTTTTATTTTTTTTTTGTTTTTATTTATCTGCCTTGCATCACCAGGACCTAGACTCCGAAGTGTATTCATAATAAATACGTTTATGTGTATATGTAACATCGGGTGTTCAGTATGGGATTAAAATTAAATTGAAGCAAAAAAATTACATTTAGACAACTGATTTTACCCTATAAAAAAGTGTTTAATACACAAGTCTTTTTGGAAAGAACGAAGGATGCCATTTTGGGATTTTTGGTAATTTGAATATCGAGCCTGAACTTATTAGAGATCGAAAAACGAAGTGTACGAGAATTAAGGACTTGAATTGACTAAAAAAAAATTAGGGTCGGGAGGAAATTTTAGGGTCGGTCGGGTTATTGGAAACACGCAGTTTTTATTTTTTGGCCTAAATTAACCCGAGTTAACACGGGTTTCCCAATCGAAGTAGGCCCATGGTATACCGCAGATTTAATATTTAGTAAAATAATTCCATTATTATTTTATTGCATGTAATCAGCAGTATTTTCCTGCAATGCAAATAAAACATAGCTAGGTAATCAAAGATTACAAAGCTCACCTCGTTGGGGCAACACCTTTATATGGCACCATTATTATATTTATGCTTTATTTTAGCCACAGGATTTTCATCCATTACACTTTATCCATATTACACAATACTAAAAAATTATCATAATGTACAATAATACTAACATCTATATTACATATTATAATACATACAATATTGGATTATCTATTTTAATATAGGATATAATATGATATATTATTAAAATCATATTATATGAATCACTGATATTATATAATATTATGTAATAATCATATTATTTTTATGTATTGTAATCGCACTTTCATCATTGGTTCGTTTGATATCACGTGCCAAAGTATAGAAATGCAAATTGACCGGGTCTTCTAAATATAAACATAAAAATCAAAAGGCCTCAAGGGCCTGAAGAGGTCGACTCGCACATTTGATAGTGAACAAGAGACTCATGACACATCGCTCACGCCATAGAGAAAGCAGAAGTTTGGGACTTTCCAATATGGCACTATTTTCAGATTGTATGGACTAAAGCTAATCCTCTGTCATCTTCTAATACAACAAAATGAACATTCATCAATATAAAATAAGACAAACAACCACCATAATTAATGATCGGATAGGGCCGATGTATACCTGGGGTTCTTTTATCGTGTTCCTTAAAATTGTCTTCTACAATCACAAGAAAATGAATTATGTCGGAAAAAGGCGGGGTCAGTCAGCGACCTCAAGAGCCCTCCGCATGTTGTCAATAAACTAGGAACAAAATACTATTTATGGTTTGAGGGGTGGGATCTCAATTAATAGTTTAAAAATATTTTAAAACCATTTTTAAAAGGGAAGAAATCAACCATGACCCCAGGGGCTCTCAAGTGCCACTGAACTAGTCCTCAACACAAAGAACAAGGGAATATATGGTTTGAGGGTGGGATCTCATATTCCAAAATATCGGACAATTTTCAAAAAAAAAAAAAACAAAAAAAAAAAAAAAAGGGGGGGGGAACTCGTCTCAACAACAATCATCAAAAAAAATATTGGTTGAGGGTGGACCTGATAGTTTTTCCAACAAGATTATTAGACCAATCTCTAAGGTACACACCCCCTAATTATGAACCTCACTTTTGCATAAGTTTGGTGATTTTTGGCGCCATTGTTCTGGACCAAGATTTTGCTTAATATCAATAAAAATATTTTTTTTCATTTTGACTATTTCTCATTTCCCAATCCACCATTGACAATTTTATGAGTGATTTCACACTATTCAAAAATGTTTCTCTAATAGGACTGCAATATGTTTAATGTAACATTTTGACTGGGTATGAATTGACTTGGGCATGATTTGACATGCATCCTGACTTCCGGAAGTTTGAAAACAAAAATAGCTGCGTATTAAATGAAACTTTTGACAGGTTTTCACTTATGTCTTTAAGGTAAGACCAAATATTTTAAGCAATCAGTGCCTTCAATTAGCCCCCAGATTGTCATTTAGGTGCGCTACATTGGAAATGATTTGAGAATACACACAAAAAAGTCTTCGTAAAAGAAGTGTTCATACGCCGTATGATGACTAGGGCTGATATCCAATGATTGTGCTGTTTTACAATCAATATAATTCAAATATTTTTCATTTCTCATGTTAATTCTGAAACGATATTTACATACACTTCAAACCACAGACTCGCATAACTATATTCTGTTGCGTAGACGGTAGTAGCGGTGAAGAGGCAGATCCGGGCGAAAAATCGCCTGCACGACAAGGAGTAACGCGAGCCGACTCAAAAACTCGAATTGACCTGTCTTTCTAATTATAGATTTAGGGAAAATGATGGTGATTCGCTGACGGTTTGTCATTCACCACCAATCAATTTCTTTTCGCAGATCACGTCCACCTAACTTCTGTGACGTCACAAATAAACCTGTGAATAGGAAAGATTCTCTGTTCATTACAAAAATAACTTTATCACTTATCAGTTATAAAAGAACCCACACTGAAATAAAAACAGCTTACACACTTTTTTTTTAAATCTCAACATGTTAAAAAAAGAAAATAAAAATGCAATAAATTTTTTTTTCTCAAAATCTTAAAAAAAAAGAAAACAAAACGCAATTTATGTTCCCTAATTTTTCAAGCTTTGTTTGAAAAAATAAACAAATGTAGCCCTTTCAACTCGGTCCATCCATAAGATTACCAACTTCACAAAAGCATATCATAACCTCGCACTTTGTGCTCGGCTCGATATGCCTTTACTGTGAAGTTGATATATCTATGGATCGACCTCATGAAAGGGCTATATTTGTATAATATAATATAATTCGTATAATATCATATAATAACCAATAATAATCATATAAATACCATTTCGTATAATATCTTATATATCAATACCATATCATATCACATAATGATCCATATAATATCCATATCATATTCATATCGTATAAATCATACCATATCGTAATACTCATATCATAACATATTCATATAATATACACATATTGTATGATATATTTACCATATCCATATACATATCGAATGAAAATATCGTATCATACCATATCATATTATACCATATCATATTATACCATATCGTATTAATACATACGTAATGATATTGTATCATACCAATATCGATACCATATCGATATTCGTATCAAATCAATAATGTATCATAAGATATCGTATCATACCATATCGTACCATAACCATATTTTATAATATCGTATCATACCATACTCGTACAATACCATAACATATATCATATCATACCATATGATATTGTATCATACCAATTGTATATTATCGCATCAATACCAAATTGTCATAATACTGTATCATTTCAAACCTATCATATAAATATGTTTCTATTAAACCATATCATATAAATAACATATGATCATACCATCTCATATAATACCATATCGTATCAATACCATAATCATATCATATTGTATCATAACCATAGTCTCATATTGTATCCTACCATATCAATATAATATCGTATCATACCATATTATATAATTATTGTATCATATCAAAAACATATTGTATAATACATATACAGTATAAATATCATATCACATAATAATTGTATCATACATTATATTGTTATATACCATATTGTATCATACCATAATTGTATAATATTGTATCATCCATATTGTATAATATCATATCATACCATATCGTATCATACCATATTGTATCATCATATCGTATAATATCGTATCAATACCATATCGTGTAATATTGTTATCATATCAACCATATTGTATAATACCATATTTTTCATATAATATCACATCATAACCTATCATACCATAACCAAAATCATATCATACCATATCGTATAGTAATAATATCGCATCATAAGCCATATTGTAATAATATTCGGTAATCATACATATCAAATAGCAATACCATATCGTATAATATCATATCATACAATATCGTATAATATCATATATACCAGATCATATAATATTCAACATAATGTCATAACATATCATATAATATCCTATCATCCATATCGTATAATCTCGTGCCTGTCGATATGCTTTTCTGTGAAGTCGATATATCTATGGATCGACCTCGAAAGGGCTATATTGTATATATATCAATATTCAAATACCAATATCGTATAATATCATATCAAAATATACCAGCAATCTTAAACTATTCAAATACATTTAGATCACAAGACGCATTCTTACATCTAAGTTTGATGACAATTGAACAACAATAACTTCAAATATGTCTATATAAACCAACATCACATCTCCCGCATCCCGAATCTACATCTCCAGATCAGCATTTCTAAAGTCGGTATCACCCAATAACCATCCATGAGAGTTTGGTGAAGATTGGATAAGTATTATTAGAAGATAAAACTTGAATAAGTAAAAACTCAAATATGCCTATTTAAAACAACCACGCTATAATGACCTTGTTTGCGATTACTAAAATAATAACTAAGTCATATGTTGACTGATTTGTTTCATACCATTTGTTAGACTGTCATTTTTCTACTAGATTTGACTACGGGAAATCCGCGTTTACTTTTATTTCGACTACGGGCTCACCGGCGGGTGTGACCGGTCAGCAGAAGGATGCTTACTCCTCCCATGGCACTGAATCCTACTTCGCTTTGTAGGAGGTCCGTGTTGCCCACACCGATTTTGTATATGTTTTTTTGGGAAATTTTTACTGATTACGTTTAACACGATGTTACCTTTCGCTATTTGTATCAACATCTCCGCATCCGAACCCTACTAGCTCAGTTCAGCATCATCTATGGTATCACCCGACAGACTAATTCATGAGAGTTTGGTGTAAAAAAAAGATTGGACAAGTAATTATTTAAAATTTATGATTAAACTGGAACAATGCCTATTTAAACAACAATCAACATCTCCAGCATCCGAAACTACAGCTCAGATTCAGCATCATCTAAGTTGGAATCCACCTGATAGAGCATCCATGAGAGTTTGGTGAAGATCTGGACGAGAATAATTTAGATAAGATTAAACTGAACAAGGCAATACTCAAATATGCCTATTTAAACAAAAAAACATTCCAGCATCCAAAACCTTACAGCTCAGATTCGCATCTTCTAAGTCGGTTATCACCCGCAGACTATCCATGAGAGTTTTTTGGTGAAGATTGGACAAGTAATTCTTTTAAAATGATTAAAACTAAACACAATACTTCAAATATGCCTATTTAAAACAACAATACATCTCCAGCATCCGAAACCCTACAGCTCAGATTCAGCATCTTCTAGTCGGTATCACCTTGAATAGACCATTCCATTAGAGTTTGGAGAAGATGACCAAGTCATATTGTAGTTATGGTTAAACTGAACAATATACCTTTTAAACAACATCACATCTCAGCATTCCGAAACTACAAGCTAAGATTCAGCAATCTTCTAAGCCGGTATCAAACCGATAAACCATCCATGAGAGTTTGGGTGAAGATTGGACAATAATTTTTAGATAAAGATTAAACCTGAAGCAAGCAATATCTCAAATATGCCTATTTATAACAACATCAACATCTCAGCATCTGCAACCTACAGCTCAGATTCAGCATCTCTTCGGTATCACCTAATAAATTCATCCATGAAAGTTTTTGGAGAAGATTTGCAACAAGTCCATTATTTAGATATGATTACATGAACAATGCTATTTAAACACATCACATCTCCGGCATCCGAAACTACGCTCAGATTCGCATCATCTAACAGGTCGGTATCACCCAATAAAAGATAAACCAATCCATGAGGTTTGGTGAAGACTGGACAACATCACATTTCAGCTCGAACTACGCTCAGATTCAGTATCATCTAAGTCAGTATCACCCGCACACGACCATCCATTAGAGTTTGGTGAAGATTGACAAGTAATTATTTAGATATGACCATTATAGAAAACTTGCTCCAATAACTTTAACCAGCTCTAATTGGCACCATCTCTTACAGCATTCCGAAATCTACAGCTGAGAATCAGAACCAAGTTTTGTGTAGTCCTTCAGAAATGCATCCGATACACCTTCCATGCAAGTTTAGTGACAATAGACAGTCATAATTTAGATATAACCACATTAATAGTACCTTGCTCAAAAAACTTTAACGCAGCACTAACATCCTTATGCTTCTCTCAGCATACGAAGCCTATGGCTCAGATTCACAGTAATTTAAGTCTTGTATTCTTCATTACCCACAGATCGAAGCATCATCCATACAAGTTTGGGCAAGATTGGCCAGTAATAAGCTAGATATAGGCATCAATGCACACTTTGCTCGCAAAAAACTTTAACTAAGATAGGAATGCCGACACTATAGGGTCATCAAGCCCCCCCCCCCCCCCCCCTTCCCCCCCCCCCCAGACAACAGCCTTGTTTTTTTTTTTTTAACCAAGTTGATTGTTATCAGCAAGGGATCAAGATATTGAGCGGACATGGTTTACAGGACGACAGTTGCAAAACAATCCTGTGGAATCATCAATTGTTCGTGGGGATCAAATCGTGGATTTCCGTGGGTCAACACTTACACACGAATACGTCCCCCCGAACATTTATTTTAAAAATAATATCTTCAAGTATCATCCCAGTTGCATCTTTTATATCTGGTGTTGTAAAATGACCTGCGCTATTTCAGAATCATGCTTGCATAACAAATCAATAATTCAGTGAACAAAATTAGTATGTGTATTAATATGAAGAACTATTAGTAAAGTTTTATCTTCACAAATGAAAGAAAAAGTGAGCAAAGCTCACATAACCCCACGTCCCACATTGCTTGAAATGTATTTTTGGGCATCAGGTAAAAAATCAAATAATTGAATATCGGTTATAAAATGGATACAACATAAATTGATTGACTATTGATTATACATGTACTAGGATTTTTTTTCTACAAAAATAAAGTAGAGCTCTTTTCAATTAACATACAAATAATTTTATCCTTCTGAATCCATTCAGTGTCCTAATTGGTGAAGAGGTCAAAGGGGCATATTTCCCGAAAAATCAATGAAATCAAATTTCCTGTGTATAAGCCGGCATCTTAAACATATGTTCTCATCCATACAAAGTTTCACGATAATCTGTTGACGGTTTCAGAGGAGTCGCGCTGACAATCTGTTTCAATAAGTAATATTTAATTGTGGCCAGATTTCTAAGTTCAAAAGGAGCAAATAATTCCGCCGAGAAAAAAATTGAAAAAATAAATGAATCAGAATTTCCTGTTATATGCGCATCAAACAGTATGTTCTTCATCAACTAAAAAGTTATGCGATAATCTGTTGAAACGGTTTTGAGGAGTCGCGCTGACAACTGTTTCAATGTATAATTTAATGTGGCAAAATTTCTAAGTTCAAAAGGGCATAATTTCCCCGGAAAAAAATTGAATCGGAATTTTCCTGTGTATATCGCATCTAAACAGTATGTTCTTCATCACTACACAAAGTTTCACGATAATCTGTTGAGGCGGTTTTCAAGAGGAGTTGCCGCTGACAAAAAACCTGTTTCAATAGTATATTTAATTGTGGCCAAGAGCAAGGGACGGTATTGGCCTAAATCGGCCGCGCTTTTTAAAACAACAATATCTAGCAGGTAGAAAACGTGACAATTTTCTTTGTTCGCGTCATATATAATATAGCCACGTACGATTTGCTAATTTTGTAAAAACAACGTTTTAAATTTCGCATTGGTTACTTTGACGGCAGCCCTTTGACGTTGCGTTCGAACACCGTTATGACGTTCTAAAACGTCATTCTCATAAAGAATTATCTTTTTTAAAATCCTCTCTCTCTCTCTCCTCTCTCTCTCTCTCTCTCTCTCTCTCTCTCTCTCTCTCTCTCTCTCTCCTCATTTATATGCCAGCCAATCCAGTGACACGAACTGAACGTACATGAACGCTAATAATCCCAGGCGACATGTAATCAGCGTACAGAATAGCTTTATAATTATGCATTAGTTACAAAATTGTAACTCTACCTATGCGCTATATAATGTAACTTGTTTTAACAACAAATTGACACCCAAACCATAGAAAAAACACCCTCCATCTCCATCTCGTGTGCTGTAAATTCAAACATTTTTATTTTAGAGAGGGTATCCTGTCTCCATCAAGTTACAAATCCGGGTATTAAAAAAAAAAAAAAATAGACGTCGCGATTAATAAAAAGTGTCATGGCATCCGATGTCCTGTACATTTACGCTATGAATAGTTGTTAAAATTAAAGTCCTTCGATCATATCCAAATACATAAGCAGATTTAATGTAAAAAAAAACAAAAAAAAAAAACAATAAAAAAAACCAACAGATTATGAATTTTAATTGAATAAAATTTGTCTGTGTTTAAGTTGCAAATCAACAATGAAAGAGTTACTTGTATTGAATTTCCTGCAACAAATAGCTGTGTACACGTATGGTGTGTAAAGACAGTCACATATAGGCTATTCGCTGTTCTCTAATGAATGCGAATGTAAAATATGACACGAAAGTACATTCTGTAACAACAGCACCCCCCCTTTTTTTTTCTCATGAATTTTGTTCATCTGTTGCATCAAAATTGGTACTATAATAAATAACATTTTACAAAGGCAAATTCAAATCCTTAGGAATCTCTCTCTCCTCTCTCCTCTCTCTCTCATTCCCCTCTCCTCCTCTCTCGCCTCTCTCTCTTTCTTCCTCTCTCTCTCTCTCCTCCTCTCCTCCTTCGCTCTCTCTCTGCTCTCGCTCCCTCTCTCCCTTCCCTCTCATCCTCTCTCTCTCTCTCATGCACATGAGTAGCTTTGTGTCTTTTGTTTAAAGGCCTTCAAATATGAAATGTAACATATATGCATACTAAATATTAGGTGTCCTTTACAAGTTGTAAGTAGCATAATCTGTATCTTTGTATTTTTTACCACCTGTGATTTCCTTTATGGAAATCAATAATTAACTGTAAAAATGCGAAACCACGAAATGTGCTCAATCAAAATGAAATAACAACGAGAAAAACATTTTGTCAACAACGTGATAATTCTATAAATGGAAAGAGATATACGTCTATTGTCACGGCGATCTCCTATATGGAGTAGATTTCAAAAATCACGCTGAAATTTTTTGTAGTAAATAGCCTATATTCGCCGTATTTCTGACTGTAATGCAAAAATATATGATTAAATGCCACGTGCATTACTTATGATATGTTGTTAAATACTATACTATTGTTTACAAAGAGAAAAGGGCCATGTGTAACATCGCAAAAACGATAATACAGTACTGCGCATGTCTACATCTCAGGCGACTTTGTTGTTTTCCATAGGTTGGTAATATCATAAATAATTAGAAAACAAGTGCTTTGTTCTTTTGTATCTTTTTGCTTTCAATGTTGTATTACGTCAAAAGCTGAACTTTAATTAGATGTAATCGTAGAAAAAAAAATCAAGAAAGATTTAATTTTCGTAAAAGATAGCAGATTATGCTACTGATTATATCCATGCGTGTAATGAATTCAATACAGCTAGTCAATTTCAACACGAAGCCTATTTCATCAAGATGGCTTAAATCTACGCTGTACTACAAGTACATGTTCAACTAGTCAATTACTTACTACATCAAATTCACAGTGGCTGTATATTGTAGAAAGCTTTGTATCTAAACTATTTGAATTAGGGCGACAACCCGTTTTACAAATCATGCTTGATACACCCCCCAAAAAAAAATTCCCCCGCCAATACAAAAACAGAAGCAAAAATAAAATTAAAAAAGCATCCAAAGGAAAAGACAAACCCCAAACAAAACAATACACGTACAACCAATCAGTTCGTAATCATTGTTTTGAGGTTTTTTTCCTCGCAGATACTACATAATAGAATATATAAACAGAAACAAAACATGCCAGATTATGGTCGTTAACAGTGGCGTATCTAGGATCTTGAGGAAGTATAATAGACACTCAAATAAAGGCGAGGGTTTTGGGGGCCGTCCAAGACCCCAGTGGGACCAGGCAAAGCATCCTTGAGGGGGAGGGGGGGGCACAGCCCCCCCCCCCCCTCCTCCCAACGGAAAACAGATTTCGTGTTTTTTTTTGAGATCACTTGGGAAACAAATTCTATGAACATGTAATACAAAAATTTTGAATCTTCTCTAATGAATGTTGGTAATAGAGCAAAAAAAAAAAAAAACATAATTATATAAATAAAAAGTACGTTCGCAATTTGTTTTACTACGAGGTCCTTTCTTTACAAGATTTTTTAAATATTTTTTCAGCGTAATAAAATTTAATGAATAAAGCGAATTTTTTAGAAAGAAGCTGCATGATTTTTTTTTGGGGGGAGTATTTTTATTTAATGTCATGATTCAAAAATAATTGCTTAATGCATCAAAAATCTTTTGATCAAGTAAAATATTACTGGAGGCGTTCTTCCAGGAGTGTCGTTGGAAATTGTTTGCGCAGTTGTGAAAGTTTGTGATTGTTTTTGAATGGCCAAAGTGTTGAGTCAGAGGTTCATTTAGAGTGTTACAATGCGCCACGGTTGGATTTATATCTTGTTAGCATAATACTTTAATAATAAAAAATCTGATATTTTAAATTTTTTTTTCCTGTAACAAATTATGAGAAGGCTCGTGTTTAAGTGTCTTATGGCAGCTACGCACTGGAACTTAATCCTAATCCCATACGGAGAGAGAGAGAGAGGAGAGAGAGAGAGAGAGAGAGAGAGAGAGAGAGAAGAGAGTAAAAACTGATACAATAAACCTTCGCCAACTTAGAATACGCGGCTTAGTAAACGTAGGGAAATCCACTTTGATTTACTTTGCAAAAAGTACACCTTATTCTAATTTTCTTCTTGTATAGAACCTTTTCATTTTCAAGGTTAGGGCCAAAACGTCGCATCCCGTCCACGTGCTTCCCGTGCATCACGTTCTGTAACTTCTGATTATCGGTAACCAAGTCATTCTTAAATTCCAAATACTGGGGATTTCTAAAAAATATTTTTACAATACCTGCAATGACGACGACAGAGCTCAATATGTAGGCCTATATATGTATTCTGATAGCAATGCTTAATTGGTGATTTTGTTCTTTCTATATATTAGTTTTATTTTTTTTTTTTTTTACAAATTCAATTACTTCCCAATATTTACGAACACGTGTAAACAATGCTACATGTATATAGGATAATTGTCATTTATTTTTCATATACATAGGCGTCGGAACCTGGGGGGGGGGGGGGGGGGGGGGGGGGGGGGGGGGGGTAAGATGATATTCTTTGACGAGATAGATTGCAACAGGAACCGTAGCTGTCTGTGACGATGCTGTAATTCAGTTTTCCCCTAAATATTATACGATTTAACGATCTAATACAACTATCAAAACTTTTAAATCCAGAGTAAGAGTTGTGGTTTTACGATTTATTAATAATCGGAATAGTTTGAGCGTGTTTTTTATTTCTTCAAAATGTGGCGAAAAATTAACAGAATGTGCGGGATATACTAGTAACCCGGACCGCTATTTTAAATAATTAGTAGTAGGCCTCATCATTTTTATCATAAAATTACGATACAAACATGATGATACGCAAGTCCCTCTGCTGTGGGATTTGATACATATAGCAATACGACCAATATAATTAAAAGAAATGTTTTTAATCAATGTCCGCCTTTGAATCACAGCAAACATTTCGTTTTCCAGGGAAGGAAAAATTATTAACGCCACAAATTCCAACTGCCGATTTCGTATTCACACTTTTTCCAAAATTTCATATTGTTTGCATGCCAACAACCAACCACCACTACTGAATATTGAAAGAAAGAATATCAAAGGATATCAACCTGTTAAAATATATATCTGGTTGTTGCCCGCAAAAGTATTTATTTTTGCTAAAGTTTTATTCTATATTTGCTACAAATACAGATTTCCGCCGAAAACAACCCACTTGACACACCTCCACGACGTCATAAATGAAACATTCGGTCATTTCTTGTAGGTAGAATAGGAATTACGTCCTATATGTGTTTATGAATAATTAATTCGCTTATACTATGAAAGTTAAAAAAATAAAAAATCTCGGGCGGTAAAATACCAATAACGTCCCTGTTCTTTCTAAGTTCAAAAGGGGCATAATTCCCCGAAAAAAAATTGAATCGGAATTTCCTGTGTATTGCCGCATCTAAACGTAATGTTCTTCATCACTACAAAGTTACGATAATCTGTTGGCGGTTTCAGAGGAGTTGCGGCTGACAAAAAAACAGATCTGACGGACTGACTGACGGACTGAAGAACGGGTCCAAAACATTATAACCCTCCGTATAATTTATGTCCCCAAGAACCAGTAAAATTTTTGGATTACCCACGAACATTGACCACACGAATTAAAATGATTTCAAGTCAGCCCCTCTTTTTTCAAAGGGGGGCATAAAAAATGCAAATATAAAATTTTGTCAAATGCATCCATGTCCCTTTAATTCTTGAAAAAAAGTGTGGTATTTATTTTGACAAATTACGGATAATTCAAGTGCAAATATTAACTTATTTTGACCAAATCCTTAACTTAAATTTTTACCCATTTTATGGCATTGCCAGCATTTACAACAATAATATTTTTCTTCATTTGTGGTTTTTTTTTTCTATTTTAAATTTATGGGTGGTGGTTGGGAAAAAATAGGACACTGCCAAGTCGGTACATGATACGCCCGCATATATTATTGAACCCAGGGACCCTAATCCTTTTTAAAAAATATCAGACAGCACTACCCCTTGCATTATGCAACATCTCCACATTGTGGATCTTTCTTTGTAGTCACCAAGTGTCATCAAATCACCCCCCCCAAAGGTTTTAGGAGGAGTTGTGGCGAAGAAGTATTTTGCCAGAGAAAATCCTAAGTCCAAGGGCTAACCTCTTTAAAAAAACATCGAACAGCACACCCCTTGCAATAAATGCATATCTCCATGTTGTGATCTTTTCTTTGTACCAGTTTATCAAAATCCCCCGCAACGGGTTTAGGAGAGTTTGCGAAAACAAAGTGAAAGGACGTCCGACGACAGACGGACAACAGCGGTATAGCATAATACGCCCACTTTTTATGTCGGGGTATAAAAAGTGCCCTAAGCCCTCCCTAGACATTTATTTCTGGAATATCCCTAAGACATTTGGTCCCAAAAATCAATAGGGATTCACCCTCATCCATCAATGGCAAGTCTGTTTTTTTAACAAACTGGCCAATATCACTTACGGTGCACAAACCAAACTGTTCCCCACCCCATCCCATTTTTCGCATGCATGGTGAGCAGGAAAGGTGTGCGTATCACATAAACATATATTAAAACAATTCCATTATATGCATAAGGTATATATGCCTATTTTAAATACTGTAAATGTTTTTTAGCAAATGTTACAAATGAAACAACACTTACAGCATGTATATACATGTACTGACCCATATCAAAAAAGGCATGTTTAGGCAATACCTTTTTAGTGCCAAAACGCTACCTAGTAGTGCTTATAATAAAAGTACAGAAAAGGTATACCAATTTTTATGCCAATAATGGACTTATTGTTTTCAAATGTGCCCTTGCAAATGTACCTAAATTTGACTTAGACATTTTGAATATGGCCTCAAATGTACCTAAATTTGACTTAGACATTTTGAAGAGTGCTAAAGTGTACCAACATTTGACATTGTCATTTGAAGTGTAACTCAATGTCAACTTTTGACTTTGGCATTTTGAAGTGTGCCTCAAGTGTACCCAAAATTTCGACTTTGACATTTTCAACTGTACTCATGTGGTACCAATATTGGACTTTGTCATTTCACTACAATAATTGACATATAAAACTAATCATTTGATAATATTGGACTTTGTCATTTTCACTAACATAATTGACAAATATAAAACTTAATCATTTGATAATGTACCTATTGAAGTGTACTATATTTAGAACTTAATCATTCTAAATCTAACATAAAAAAAACTTTAAAGTCTGTAAATTATTTTAATTAGTTTACCCCTGTACTGCACAAAAAAATTCTCTTACATTGTTTGGGATTAACTCAATACTGAAAGTCATCTTGTTGTGCACAATATGTCCTTCGCATTTACTGTCCATTGTTAGAGCTGAATTGGTCTCTCCAAGAATTCATTGCATCTGATAAATGATTGTGCGGAATTCTGACATCATCATTTACTTCACTTTAATATTTATTACTTTCGCTAAAGCATAAAATGAAGGACGCGTTTACACAACAATTTTTATTGAAGTAGTTTCACAAAGCAACTGCTGCGAGTGGATATGTTTAAAACCATGTCCACTAAAATGAATGCGCACTGGTATGTCTGTCCTGGAGGGGATTTGTACGTACAATTGATCATAGCGTCATTTTAAAACCATCACTGAGTGCACTGCACAGTTACGTTGACGATGACACACGTAAAATATTCCACCGCTTTATCGATATTTGTATGCTGATGGTTATATATCTCTTTGAATCTCTTCATGATTTTCCTTGAAAAATTCTGTGCACAATTTTCACAACATAAGTTTGTCGTCATCTTCTTGAGGGAATGATTGACATTGAAATATCTTGCAGATACCTGAAAATTAAACAGAATCTTTTGTAAAATTTACCACTTTCTTTATGATGTTAAAAACACAACAAAAAAACCTAGGATTTATTTTTAAAAGTCCACCAATGATTGGATTGAATAATGTTACTTCTCATTGCTCTCTGCAAGGTCCTGCATCCCGGTAATTTTCATCATCATTTTTTAGTCCACGGTAACTGGTCATGTTTGAAAAAAAAAAAAAACAGTTTCTAAATTAATGGACCAACAACAACGATATAAATTTCCCCCCATCATTTGGTATAATTAATATCATCAATCCTTCTCTCTTCTATAAAATAAAGTTGTCAATATTTTAATAGTCTGGAATAAAATTCGTGACGAGCTATTACTCTGACGACGATTTCATCTTGTTACGGGTAATTTCAAAATAGATATAGCATCTCTTAATTTACGTATTTCTATTAATAAAAAAATATTAATAAACAATACAATACTTCTATCCCGGTTTGGCCTGCCTATCCGTCCATTTTTTAATGCTCCAACCTCGGATCGATCGTGGTTTTTCAGCTGAGTTTAGGGCTGCTCTTCCAATGTATATACGATGATACTCATACAAATCTAGGAACTTTTACCGAATGTCTAGTGTCTACCTACGCGACCGCCATACTTCGTATTCAAAGCAGAAGTGCCGACAAATTGAACTCGGGCGATTCCGTAAATAATTCTAATTATTACAAATCTTCAAATTGGTTTAAGAAAGCTAGTTTAATAACTCTATGATTAATTTATAAAGAGCAGGAATTACACAAAAGAGAATAATAACGGCATTTTTATTGTCTCCCGTACTTTCAAATGATCGGTCAAAAATAATAGCTCTCGATCTGTGGTTAACCGCCATTTGAAGCATTCTCTCTCTGAAAATGATTTCGAAAGCGAAAATGAATTTGAAAGCGACTGACGCTACGGTGTTTTGCTTTTAAATCACCATTATATTTCTTGGTTTGGTGGGATGCAAAGTAGTCTAGATCACGAGGCGTTCAAAGGAGAGATTCAATGCCAAAGGCATGTCAAGACAACCCCGAAGTTAATGATTAAGCTGGTCGCCTGGCCTGGTGGTCTAGGAGATTATCAACATATGGTAGTCGTGTATCTTACTATCCATTTGGAATTTAAACTTAACAATATGTAGCTTATTAGTATTATATAAATTGGAGAAGTTTAAAACTCTCTAGGAATTTTTGGGGGGGGGGGGAATCATGGGCTTACCAAGTCGGAATATTTAGGAGGGGGGGGGGGGGTACAATACGAGTTGCTAGCTATAATTTAATAGGTGAAATTTATCAGTTCAGACACTTGCAATCTTTACACGTGTAAACTATATCAATACTTTCATTATTGTGAAATTTTATCATCGAAAAAGATATATACCATTAAAAATTTACCAGGATTGAAATTCAGCGCACGTTCATACACATACAACTTTCCATTTTATCAATGGAACTACAAATCTATGTCACTCAATGATATTAGCATTAGATAATAAAATGTAAAAGGGACATATGAAAACTATTCTTTTTTAACTTTCTTTCATAAGACAACGAATGTTAAAAATCATTTTCAACAAAACAAAATTAAATTTTGTCCCAATGTAATATGGACCACATTTTGGATCTGGTAAGTAATCAAAAACTAAAAAAAGTACATTCAAAGAAATGTTTCCAATCAGTATAGAACAGCAACCATGTCAACAGGACAGAACAATTGCCAATATACCTGCACTTATTGAGTTCTTTAAAGGTCTATACAGCAAAAATATTTTTATTGGTGGAACTGCACGGATTTCTTCACTGAGTTAAATGTAAAAAAAAAACCGCAATCAAAATCGCGCAGAAATAACAGAGTTATTGATCCGTAATTGGCTATTTTTATACCTGTTTTCAAAATCCAATCTCCCTCGTGGGGGTCCGGAGTTAAAATAGTCCCGCCAGTATCCCTGCCGTGTCCGTAGAGGCGACTGAATGGGGCGGTCATTCGGAAACCTGGAAAAAACCGAGGTCCTGTGGTCACAGCAGGTGTGTCACGATAAAGATAACTCCTGCTCAAAGGGCCTGAGTGCCGAGCACAGGTCTAATTTTGCAGCCCTTCGCCGGCATGGTGACGTCTCCATATGACATGGGACGTAAAGACATTAGATAATTATATATTTAATTGCAGTGGTAAAATTAGAAATTCATATCAAAATTAAGGATTATCTCCTCAGGCATAAGCTTCTGATCCTTCCGAAGTTTTTTGGTCCCATCTTTTGGCACTACAATTGAAATCACTTTTACCAGAGTTTTACTTTTATGGGTTTCCGGATTTCCAACATTTCGTTTGAGCATCACTGAAAGACATAAATTTTTGTCGAAAATGCGCAGCTGGTCATAAAAATTGTACCTGTATAATGATTTAATTATTATGACCCTGGGTCAAGGCCTCTGCTGGTGGACTGTTAGTCCCCGAAAGTCTCTTCAGCCCAGTTTTGCTTATGGTTACTTATGGTTACTAGCTTGAAATACGGGAATGTTATTTAATTGCAGTGGTAAATTAGAAAATCATATCAAAAATTAAGGATTATCTCCCTCAGGCATAGCTCTGATCCTTCGAAGTTTTTGGCCCCATTTTTGGCACTACATTGATCACTTTTACAGAGTTTTTAAACTTTTATGTTTCGGATTTCCAAACATTTCGGTTTGAGCATCACATGAAGAGACATAATTTGTCGAAATGCGCATCTGGTGCTAAAAATTGTACCGTATAGATTTTATATATAATTAAATCA
>CAJDSM010077009.1:0-15535 GCA_903981925.1 Ostrea lurida
GGCTTTCAGTACATTCAGTACTTTGATTATGGATGGTAATCGTTTTCAAACACCCAAGCATGCATATTGTAAGGTAAAAATATTTTTACTAACGGAATTACTGTAACGATGACCGAGTTTAACGATACATTTTTGTGGTATATTTAACTTTAGTAAATTTTTATCTTCGTAAATGTTTATAGTATGAGAGTTATTACACAAAAAGGCGAAGTTAACATTGTGTCAAACGTGATCATAATCCAAATAAACATATACAAAATCGAATGTAGGGCAACACGGACCTCCGACAAAAGCGAAGGTAGGATCAGGTGCCATGGAGGAGTAACCATCCTCTGCTGACCGGTCACACCCGCCGCGAGAGAGTTATTATATCATTTACGAAGTTTTAATTATTTCTCTATTTTTTTTTTTTAATTTGTTTTTTTTTTTTCACTTGAGCCACATCCATTCTCCGGAACTATTATTTTGATATTTGTCCTGCGTTTGGCTTCACTTTATTGTGTCGCCTGTCTGCGTTAGCGGAGACTCTAAATTATTTCCAAAGTTATGTAGCGAGTCCTTGTACTAAGATAGGTGTTCTCACTTTTAATAAGGACAGTACGGGAAAATTTATATGCGATGAGTGTAACAAATGTGTGTGTATTTAAACAGGACGAAGGTTAATTTCGTGGGAGGGCAAGCAACTCTTTTATTGTCATTATTACGAAAAGAGCACCAAGACATTCTTACTCCCTCTGAGCCTTGCTCTTCACTAGTAATGAGTCAAATTAAATACGTTCCTCTATCTGCCTCATCCATTAGAATTTATGTTGTACTTATATACTTCCTCCTTTTACAACACGACTATAGTGTAAGTAGCAACTTATACTACTCTCCCAATGATCCTCCGCCAAAGATCAATCTTGACCTCTTTTTTTGTCACACAGTCAATATTTACTTACCTAATGTACTCTCAGTTCCCTATGGAGATAACTATAACCCGTATGCAAAAAGACTTACTTACCAAGGCCTAGCGTTAACAAAACTTCCTAAGATTCTTGTCTCAGCGTGCGAATATTAAATGGTTACTATCTGAAAGCAACATTACGCACTTATCCATTTGAGAAGGCTGGTTGTCATTTTTCGACTATAATCTTAGACGTAGAACATAGGTTAAGCACAAACAGTAAATGACTTCTCCAATTTAATTCGTCTTGATTGGAGATGACGAGGATAACAGTTGGTACTTACTTATTTTCTTTCCGCCCTCTATAGGTAGAACACGATGTCGGTCCCGACAAATGTTTAGAGTATCTGAACTTTTATGTCTTTGGCACGTGCTTGCAATTTTATGTGAGTGGTCAATCTTCATTTTCTACTACTTATACTTAAATAACCACTTTCTCACACAGGAAGCTTGTCCTCTCCTAATAGACCTCGCTCTATAATTTGTTAGCGATAGCTCCACCAATTTATTAGTAGGTTACTCGCATACTGTTATGTTGCAACGCCTTAGATAAATTTCTATTCTGTGATATTTTGGCGACGATCTGGAAACTTATAATCTCGCAAGGTCCTTTTTGTTTTGATAGTTTTGGTTTGTTTTGTCTCTAATTCTTTAATCAACTAACAACTTGTAACTTTTCTCTCTCAATGATTGATAGAACTTCCCTTTGAGGAATAATTTTTGTTGGTGAACGTACCCTATCCGAGCAGTGATATACTAACAGATTCTCTCGGTGCATAAGTCTAGGCTTGGTAATTCTGCAGGACTGTACCCAACGAGAGTGATATGTGACTTCTATCGTCAGGTAGAGTCACAACTCATGGTACCGCACATTTACTGAGACAGTTATGATATTTTCTTGAATCAGTTAAGTACATCCAAGTAACGTTAACATGTGTTCAGTCGACGCTAGCTAGTTACTCATGAGTGTAGGGATGAGCGATCTAATCTCAAAATCCTGGACCTCTCAGCTAAATTATGTATAAAACATTATAGAGAACTCCTCCGGAGCAAGGTACTATGCGACTAGATAAGGTACGAGTAAAGATTTGCGAGATGCTATATAAGATGGACGTTGATATGGACTAAAACCTCTAGAGAATTAGACCGACCAGGATCTCACTGTTTTTTCCCAATACATCATATACCATTTGAGCATCATTGCTCTACGTAAGCTAGGCTATACCTATCCCGCAGGATGCCGGTAGACTGGGGGTGGAGTTCAGCACATAGGAGTAAATCACCCTAAAGTGAAGGCTTAAACCCACCTGGTTTTGTCAATAGCGTTACATCTTACAGTTTAACGCGTACAGAATAACATCGTGTAAGGCGATAAAAGCGTATAAGTACTACAATTAGGTCGTCCCATTAGGTAACTTTCTCTCGATTTCACAGATACAAATATCTCGTTATGACTTGTTCATGTCAGGAAGAATTTCTCTTTGAAACAGATCGAAAAACGAAAGACAAAATACCCAGGGGCCACCTTTGACATGAGAACACTCATTGCACGTGATTCTCAAGATAACGACCCAGATGTGTGTTTGGAATCGCGAGTCCAAATACGCTTCAAGGCTCATGTGCGGCCAGGGAGTCCTACTTGGAGGATCTGAACCAATTCGGTTTCTTTTCTTTGTAACTAAACTTACGGTATCCTTTACGACTTCGGCGGTGGAATATTTTGTGGATCGAGATAGCAACCAGGATAAAACTAGGGCCCCAGATCCTGCTGCAGACGTATCTCTACCTGAAACACATTAGTGTACTGGGAGAATCCAACCCGTTGATAGCCATGATCTGATTTCATCCCATTTTGGCCTTTGCTAGCGTCCATAACTGTATATTCTCTATTTGTGAAATAGTGTGTAGATCCATGCCTAGACTCATATGACTCGTGGACTTCCCATCATATCATTATTGCACTTTACGATGAGTGGCTCTATTGAAATTAATAAAATTGCTTGTGTTTTTAGGGTCTTCACGTGCAAATATGACGCCTATTGTCATACAGAATATTTTTACATTTATTGCGTTTCCATCTTTGATGCTGTGATTTCAACTCAATATCTGATACATGCTTGACCTTATATCAGTCAAGCATTGGCCTCAGGAGTATATAGTTAATTATGCTTGACATGTAAACTTTTTCAAAGAGTTCGTGGCGACTATGTGAGTATACGCATAGTAAAATAGTGGAACTAAGTCTGGACCGTGTCAGTCTCTAATCCCTGGTGATTAGCATAATGTTGACTTAATATCACATGAAGCGCTGAATCGTAAAGCAGTATTTCTTCACGGCCACCTAGTTGAGCAGCTCATTCATTTTCAGGTTATTTGGCTTCCACTATAAATATTCTTCAATTTGAAAACACGAATTCTTTGCCTTAATAAATACTCACATATTGTCGATGTGGTGAATTTTTTATGTCTTCTCATGAATTATGTACCAATATTCCTCATTGATATTTTATTTCAATCAGTCCTATTCAAAATAATTAGTTGAAATTTTCTTTGTTTCCTTTTTGATGCATGCGTACCTGCTGTTCACATCGATCTGCAGAAACTCGTTTATGAAACATCACCATCGGCAATTAATCTTATTTAAAGCGCTCAACAACTCACTTTAAATATATTTTCTAATAAAGCACCAAATTATGTTACGTTATCCTAATGTTTCAATTCTGCATAACTATTGGCCTCGGTGATTTCACCGGCAACCTACCTAAATTGATCTACTCTAATTATGTATTTTTTGAAATCATTGTTGCAAAGAATTCACTATAAACATAACAATGTCGGTCTTCGCCATTCATAGTTATGAGGACTGATAATAGTAATTCCTCAAAAAAATGATGCGATATACCATTCATTCGACAGCGCAATAAGTACTTGTTCTCAAGAGACTCGGACGAGTATCAGGGGTTAAATGATGAATATACTATTAGCTTGACAAATTACATGACAATTCTGAGATTCCTGACATCCATGGTATCCTTTCCAAGGTTGGGGCCATACGTGATTTATCACATGTACTCTTGTTATGTATATTATGAATCTCTATATGTTCTAGTATATTTTATCGGCTATGATAACTAGAGGATTGATGATCAGTTCATACACTTACTCGTTTTTCTCCTAATTGATGTGGTTACTTAATTTGTATTTTTCTATTTTCCATTCATATAATATATGAAGCGAAACTTTTTATTACTTAACACTCACATCAAGAGTATAATCCCCGTCGGGGAGACTTTCTCCAAAGAAGAACTATGCATCTTTTTGATCCTCTCGGCCATGACATAGTCTTATTTAATAGCAAAAGAAACTCCAGCGTAGGTTGGATGGTCAAATCATTATTTTGCATTACCTGGAAACAGATAAGTGGCTGAAGTTATGCATTGGCTATGTAGTAACAAGTGAGACGCCAACTCAAATGTTTCTCAAATGTACAACCATCTCTCTACTTCTCTCAATAGTGAGTGTCATTGCAATCCTTTGCTTGTGACTTTCTGCAGCGCTGTTAGAACAATATAGATGAGATTGTCTTCTCTTGTGTGTGCATAGGCTCTCGATATCACTCTTAACTTTACACGTGCATGTATGATTAGTCTGTGCCTTCAGCCTTTTGTCAAGCGCACCTGTTTGTCTTCACAACTTATTATGGTTACAGATACTTTAGACTGGGTGTTACTTTGTATTTTTCCCATTCCACCTGATGAAATAGAAGCTTATCCCTATTTATCACTTTTTGAATTCTGTGGGTCTCTCCGCTCGCAATGTCAGTTCCGCAACAAATATACTCTGCTGTGTAACTCTTTCGGACTCATTTGTAGTCATCATACTAGAACAAGAAGTGCCACCTTGTATAGGTTGTTTAACTATAAAACTCTAGATGTATATGCTATGCTAGCTTACCATTTTTCGATCTGATACCTGCAGAAATCTTGCTCAGCACCGAGAATATCCGGTTATCAAACAACCGCCTCACAGGCTTGTATGCGGTCAAGCGCTTTCCGTACACCGTTCAGCGGTCAGCCGCGTACCCGTGTGTGGGGCCCGCGTTACCTAGATCGGTGCCGGTTTCACGTCTCGTGCCTGTCCTAACTGACGCCCACATCGAGTACTCCTTGTCGTTTTTTTCTTGTCTTTTTCCCTCTAGTCTCTCGACTTGCCATGAGTTCCCAATATCTCTTTCCTCAAATAGCTACTGCGACCTCCTTCAGATAAATTATCAATTAATTGAGACGGTAGATGAAGTGTATAGGAGTAAGCTCAATAATATTGCATGCCTTCGCAAAGTAACATAAATGTTAGAGTTCATAATCCATTAGAGTAACTAGCCATGCACCCCGGATTGCGTTTGTGTATAGATACCAATTATTGGAGACGGATCTCGTTTTTTTTGTAAAGAAAGACGTTGTTAGAGTGTTATAGTGAATTAGCGTTATCTTGGTAAAATACTTGCTAGTGTTGAATGGGTGCTTATGTTGTCAGTAATGTTAAATAGATTATCTTGTGCCATAGTATCTGGTCTCGAGGTTTAATTCGTCTGTCAATATTTCTCGCTCGAATAGTCCCTGATAGTCTAGGCGATTTTGAGACTATATTTATTCACACACGTACTTCGATTTGGTTCCCAGTCCATCGGAGAGGAGCCGTGGCCTGTCTCATCAACAGGTCAAAGTACATAGTATGTCGGTAACTTTCTAGGAAAAACTATTCTTATTTTTAACTTTCAGAGTATTTGATATAGCACATTGTTTCTGGCCTCTTGTATCCTCCGATTATTAGTGCGGTTTGTAACACCGGCCCGAGTCGTAGGTTGTGTCATTAATGCAAGGTAGATTTTTTAGGGGTGGGGGTGTTGTGGCGTTAACGTTGGGCTCGGGGGTATATGGCTATTACCTGCGGGTGCTTTGCACTAGACGTTACCGAGATGTCTCATCTCTCGAAGAATTATTGGAGTACCGTGTTGCGTGACGCGATTTAAATCCATTAATGCCCATACGCTTTACGCAAAAGCATAGTTTACCTAAAAGGAGTTGAGGAGGAGAACTCGATTTTTTTATATAACAAATAAAAAATAAAAGTCCCTGCTATACATACATAGGATGATATATTTTTTATTCTTTTTGTTGCATTTTTGGTTTATGGCTGCACCTGTCAGCCATTTAGTTTGTCAAATAGTTCTTTCATTTTGCCATGTTCTCGGACATTACATGTTCAAAGAGAATTGGAACAAGAAAAATACAGATTTCGACCCTCTAATGAAAGAAAACTTCATTTCTCATACACTCGCCACTGAACACCTGCACATATCCCACGTATTCTTGCTCAATTGTGGCTATTTTTTATAGGATTTAGACGAATAATCTGGATTTTTAGACGGATACGACTGTGATACAATAGTGTACAGTTGCTTAATTGTAAGTAAGGTATTTGAATGGTAACTTAGCGGTTTTTATCATTGTTTTTGTTTTTAAAAGAATACCACCTTACTATCAAACCCACAAATATTTCTTTATCATATGTCTTGTGGTTTAAAAGTGCTAACACATTTCCTACGATCCATATGATTGAAAAATGTATCACTTGTTATTTTACCCATACGTTCTTTGCCCTTGTTATATTATTTGTAGTGCACTATTATATATTGTGCATCTCGATATGTAACGTTTGTTCAAGGTCAATTATATGAATCAACATTTTTATCACTTTTTTGTTATATGTAAATGCTTAGTTGTGTGATAGAAGTAAACCCATTGAATTCCTTTTCACAAGTGGATGAACTATTATAGACAAATTTGTTCCCCGGAAACAAAAGCTCGTCTGTTGATCGATTATTTCATAGTTGGTGTCGAGCTTTTACCTTATGAGGAGTGCCTAGTGATTTATTGGCACAAATTAATTCATTTCGCTATGCTCGTTTAGAACGTTTCGCAAAGCATGATTCCGGTTCCCCTCTCGTGCTCATTACCTTTCTCGGTACCGGTATTCGTGGCTTGCGTGTCTGTTGTCTAATGGTACCTGTCTCAGACTCAGAAAATTCAGGCTGGGAGTCTGTTCTCAGTATTGGTGTCCTAATCGTCGTTGGTACTGTGGGTTCTTATGCCGTGCCGTGTGCCCTACCGTGTGTTGTGTGGTAAAGTATACGCTAGACTAATAGTTTTTTACTCAGGGTGCTTGATAGATCAGAAAATTCTCCTTCTCTTTCCCCTGGTACATATTCTCTCGCTCCGTTACTCTGGGTTTACTGTGCTGTTCTGTGACCTGTAGTTAGAGGTTCCATTACCCTGAGTCACCCTAGCATACCGTTCTCTGTTTTGCTTCCCGCGTTAGAATAACTTAACCTTCGGGAAAGTCTAGCGGATCATCGACCGGCGGTGTGATCCGGCTCCTACTCCGTCTTCGTTGGGTGCAAAGAGCACCAGCACTCTCTCTGTAGAGCTATCAAAACCACTCGGGTGGACCGTGACCTTGGGGACAAGTCATTCAACCGACCAACTCGCTTTCTTAACCGCAGTCTTTGTACTGACGGGAAGCAGACTGCCGCTTAATACTTGGAACCGGTGATACCGATCTGCTGAACCGACAATAGCAGGTGTAGACTCTGTCCCGATATGTGACACTGGCATACGACTGGATGTAAGCTGTATATTTGACTCAATATGTCACTCTCATAATACAGTTCTGGGCACAATGTTTCTCGGGACTGGTTTTTTTAACAGCACTTGAAAGGTAATGCCTAAAGTTACTTATGTTTTACTGATAACAGTATAAGCTTTAAAAACTATATAGTATGTTAAGAGAAATAAAAAAATATTAAATATAGTTCAATTTGGCATTACAATCTTTTACTAGTTTATCAATATTGAATGGCGATAACGAATAAGGAAAATAATCTACGTTAGATTATATATAATACATTCCAATGACAACGATCGGTGAGACCTGATATATATGGAAAAATTAGATAAATAAAACATCATATAACTCAATCCATATGTCATTTCAGCTGAATAACCTATTCAAATAGTATCTGTGTATTAGGTACATGTAATTCAATTTCTACTTTCATTTATTACTATTTAAGTGGCACTACGGTACTTGTTTACAATGTACCTTGATTTCTGTATATTAGTATGACTCATATTAGGAAAATTGTAGTCACCCCATCTTGTTACTCTCCAACGATGCCAAATTTAGTCTCAAATACAGTATGGCAGGCTAGAATTTCTCTAGTTTTGATACCTGTCATAGAATCAGTCTGTAATTTAAAATGGATTGTGAGAGGCAGACCATATTTTACATTTAAATGAAATGCAAAAAATAAAAAATATACCACTATTTTGATTTTAAGGAAATAAATCGGAAGATTGAAAACATCATGATCTCAATTTGCTAGCAACTATGTGCTATGTTTATTATTGTATTAAGCAATAGACAAGGATGTGTTTATTGCCCACGATTTGTATCTATAACGCTGAATATTTGGATTAACAAAATAATAGGAACGAGTGACATCTTCAAGTTTCGTACATGCAAATCGGCCTGTTCATTACCAAATAACTATATAATATTATAATACGTGAGCTTCGAATACGTGAACAATAATATATTTTTTTAACATGTGGTTCATATAATGCTATGCAAACATAAAATTGCTTTAGCTCCTCCTAAAAGAGACCAAAAATACTACAATACGCAATTAAACATATTGATAAATATAAACTAAGGTTAACTAACGAATCACGAGCTGCACAAGTGAATCTTTGCTGACTCTACCCGCTCGTGTTGCACAATCACCTCTCTCTCTCACAAGCGTAATTTGTGCTATATTATTTCGCAACAACTTTTTGTTCTCACACTGATGATAATACCCGTACTTGGTGAGAGATAAGTAATAGGACAGAATAATAAGTTCGTTAAACTTCTCTGTACAGAAATTTGATATATTACTCTGAGGGACGATCGTGTTCGTCAATCTGTGTGCTGTGTAATGCAGCAGTACGAGAGCAAATGGTTGCCATACTTTAGGCATTGATGTTTAACTAACATAATAATACTCTGAGACATCGAAAAAGTCAAATACGTAAAAACGGAAGATCTCTTTAGGTATGATAGAGCACATAACGTACATGTCTTAAGAAAAAAGTTAGATAATAAAATCTAGGCCGTATACATATTTATATAGAAGTAATGATCTGCGCACATCACAAAATTCTTAAAGTCAAACCTGAACTGTCGGACCTGATAACAGTTGCATGTTCAACAAACAAATTATAAATTCATATGACTGTTTATTTACTATGTTTATTAGATACATAATACTAATCGTGGATCATAGTTTAATCTACGGATAATCTTTGGATTAAAACTGTTATAATTGCCATCCGTAAATTGACTCCAGATAGCTGACAGAACGTAATACGATTGGCACCACAAGCGTCTGATATTGTGCCCTCACTGATGTCGTTTCGGCAACCGGTTGGATCCGAATGTTGGAAAGAAGTATATGTGGGCCAATGATATGAATTTTGCTCCCGTCGAGCCGGCAACGTCTGCCGTGCCAACCAACACTGGTTTGGCAGATATAATCAGTCTATAAGAGGCCCCAGCGACTTAATATGTACAACAGGATTTACTCCTATTGTTGGCCCAATGTACCGCCAACCGCAGTTATCTCACACATCTGACTTTGAAGCGGTGGCCAATGTAGGACACGGTTGTGCCCTCGAAACTGCGGTGTACTTTAGATGCTTGATAGAACATCTGTTGCACCAATGGCTTGGAGCCAACCCACGAGAGAATGTCTATGCCAAGCACAACGGTACAATCCATGATCAATAATTTATTTGATTTGTATGTTCATATGAACATTCAACATCAGGTTTTAGTGTCCTCTGTCTGTGGTTCTTCTTTCCACCTCTCTCGCTGTCTTCTTCTGTATCTCCAGGTACTTTGCCCCTATGGCACCCACCGGTGGATCCTGATCGCAACATAATTATGTAGAAAGTTAAAAATCAATAAGAGCCTAATCAATTTTCTACGTGTGGATAGAACGTCTACCTCTCGTAACGAACAAAAATTCAAAAGTACTGAAAGTATCACGGAATAGAACCCGACTTTAGCGAGGTTACCGCAGTTTATGGTAAATGTCAAGGAACCAACATCAACTAAAACAACAAGCCATTCCATTTCTTGAACGCAGTATCGGGTGGAAGCATTCGTCATATGCCTAATGGCAGGGGGATAAAGGTCGCTTGGAACTCTTTCACTCACGTTCGAGCCCCTTGTGTACATCTGAGTGCCACTCACTTTGTAAGTGCCGAGCGTTCACAACATTGTACCTAAGAAAAGGACAGCTTGGACATTCGCGCTTTGATTGTTGGTTTGTATTATATCAGTTATAGAGATTAAAAGTACGGCTATAAGAGATGACCTCGACTCCTTCAGCAAGAGCTCACAAAACCAATGGTGATAGGCGACCTGTTCCATGATATCCTCCAAATAAACCGTTCTAGTGTCAGAACAGGTTACAAGAAGAAATTCATAGCGGTCTTTATCCAGAACCATAATGTACCGGTTAAAAAAAAGGATAGGCGTTGCGTCGCACGCAGATGACCTGTGAGTGCACTGGCGACAAAAAGAACACCCGCTCACTTTTGACTAAAAACCGAGAGGTGACGTGGTGCTAAGGGACAATAAGTTAGTGTGTGTCCTACAAAAGTAATTGCGGACGAAAATGCCGTATATCGAACCCATCCGCTGCCTCAGATGGTGAGGACCTCGTGCCTGTCAATATTGACCATCGTGTTGAAACCCTTTAGAGGTACTCGCGGGTTATGCGAAATAACAATTCAAATACATAACATGCAGAATAACTATATGCGGTTCAAATAAATCGAGAAGTCTAATAAGATCATGATGGAGGGACCTGCATATCCTAGTTCTATCAGCATTCTAATCCACGATAGACAAATAATACAAAGTGACCATGGTTCTCACCGCGTAGATGATTTCTACGCTCATATTGACCCGAGTGTGCTATGAAGTCTGGATCACTTTGATGATGTTTGTTTTGATGTGTTTGCTTATGAAATGCGATGTTTAGTAGATGTGTAAAGTCAGACTTGTTTCCCCTCCCGTCCAAAAATAAACGCAAGTGGCGTCCCTGATACAAAGTTTTTGGGCGTTTCATTGGTATCTTCAAACTATGACATAGCTTCCAAACTGGCACTGGCTGGCGTCATAGCGTTACGCAGAGAGAAGTGGAGTCTCCACTCATTGCCCAGAACATCAAGGCAGTAAGGTAAGTCACTATTCTTTGTTTACCGCTAACTCAAGTCAATTTCTCAGGGCCATTCTACGCACTCTCTGTATATTGGAGTTCAGGTATGGAGCCAGTGGTCGGCACCACATCACGCAAATGAGAAATCTCTTTATGATACTATCGCACCTCTAAATAATTCTTTACATTACATATGTTATGAGCATTGAATTGGGCCTAGCCAATCGAGTTATATAGATTACTAGTGGTTTGTCATACCCATGAGAATTGCGACAGTGAAATGTATGTCCGGACTGGTGAAGCCCCAGACGATTCTACCTCCTGGTCAAATACTTTGATAAAGTTAACGATATTAATATCCGCCACTGTGTTTTATATATAGAATAGTGGTGTGCAACCACTCGCCCAGCCCCCTTCGCAGTTGTTTTCTCTTAGCCCCGCCAGCCCCATTTAGTGTGACCAAAAGTTATTTTAATTATTATTGGCATAGCAAAAATATAGGCTGTACCAAGAATTACCACCCCAAAATTAATAATGGTTTATTCAACGAGCTTCCCGCCTACCACGAACCTGGGTCCCTTCACCTAGACCCTCAAAGTAGATAGCAATACATACCTAAGCCCCCTTCTTTCAAAAAGACACCCCCCCCCCCTCTTCCCGTTCCCCCTATCGGCACAAATCACAAAAACCGCCTGATTCCCTGATAACTTGTTTATCGTTTTAGACACTCTGAAAAAAATTGCCATATGCCTTTGAAAATACTTATATAATCCTGGCAGGACCTAACTTTCTTAATCAAATTTATTATCTGCACCTAGCAAAGATAAATTGAAGAAATTTGATATTCCGGTGCATATGGGAACGGTAATTTATATGGTGGCCGGGTATTTTTTGATTTTTTTCATATCACATACAATTTAGGCTTGTTCCGCACCCAATCACACTAGTTGAGCATTACGTAAACCTAATGATGTAAACACCGTCTTTGACATCAAGGGACTCAGGTGATCAATAATGAATAATAGAAAAATGGAATAAGAAATGAAGTGATAATTACAAGTAAATAGAACAGAAATAACGCATGTCATGAGGTTTAGTTTTAAGATCACAAGTATTTTTAAAAGTAGAAGATAAAGGAAGTGTAAAACAATGGTTACTGAAACTAAGACCATTGTACTGACACCATAGGTTTTCTCTCCTGGTCCATGGAAATGAACGATTACACACATATAGCATCAGTTGGTATCACAAATACAGTAGACCTAAAACGCGAGAGTTTAGATAAAAGTACCGTGGCGGTATTCTGCGACTAAGTTCAGTTTGTTCTCCTCCCAACTTTTGATCATGACAATACTCTTGAACTCAACTCAGTCACTCTGGCAACAGAAGTAAATATTTCTAAAATTTCTCATAAAATTATATCGAGAACAAGGAAGATGATTCTCCACAGATGTTTTAGCCGAATCACCTACTAAACGTCTTCACTCGCAAATAATCAGATGATAATCGTAACGACTTTCTCATTGAATTGAGATGAAATTTGGTATCTTCGTTTTATTTAAAAAATAATATACATGGCACCATTGGCGTCAGGGGAATGTAGGTTGAGATTTTAAATACTATGTTATCTCATTAGGCCTAGCTCCTCCAACATTTTTCACTAACGAAAATTAATTAACGGTCATGATGTTATTTTTGTGGTCACCGGATATTACTATTCATTTTTAATTCTTTCTTGCTGCGAACACATTTTTTGTGTTTTGATGTTACCCAACTCAAGATCAAAACTCCAAACATACCTTCTAAAAACATTCGTGTGACTGATATATTGTTATTTTGACATGTCATGTCTAGTTTTATTTTGTAAAACTATTAGGAAATGAGTTATTATCCAAAGTAGATAACGATATTTATAATTGAAGAATTTAGACTCAACTAGCTCAGTAAAGTTTTGTTAGTTAGGCTTGATTGTTTCCATCCTTTGTCGTTTAAATAATGTTGATGATCAGCACCTGTGAGTAAAATCATGTTTACAACCACGTGTGCATTTTCAATGTAATTAAAAAAAGTACCTTTATTGGCAAATCTTATTCCAGATCGGTGCCGCTGATTAGGTGCAATCAGTGTATTCAGAAATTGTTATTATTTTGTGAAAATAAGTCATTGAACCAAAGAAGTTGTTTGATTCTTTTATATGACCCCTCTACAGTTGGATTTGTCGATGCTGTTATTATTATTATTACTTGAGCGGTAATTAAATAATAGATGAAATGGTGGAATTGCTAGTTTTATTATGTATTTAGTCATTTTTACAAGTACTTGTTTAGTCGAGAATTCTATTCAATTCATATTTTTGATCCATGGGCAAGGCCAAATTCCTTAGAAACAAGAATATTATTTGTTAGCAAGATTCCCACAAATATGACATCGACTTATTTTGGGTTATACTTCAACATCATAAAATAATACTGAATTGAAACTATATGCATTAATTCTTCGTTATCTGTTACTCTATGGATGATTGCAGATTTTTTTCGTTGGTGGTGCAGCCGCAGACATCGAATCTGGAGGCGAAGAATCGTCGCTTGTCATAAATCATAAAGAAGTGAAATGTATAACAATTATCATAGGATTTCCCTTTCTGCTCGTATACTATGAAGGATTCTTGTCTGAAACTTATAAGTTACTCTTCTTCAATTTTCTTCGTGTTTGTTAGTCTAAAGTAATTGGATTAGAACGGAACTCTTGACTGCCCATTAAATATAATCGATTCCCTACGACAAACAATGACGTAATTTGACAATGAGGCTATATTATAATTTTACAAAATACATAATACAATGAGTCAAACTAAATAGACTCTAAGAATAAACTGAGACTTCGTGGCATTTTCTCAACTTTGACCAAGCGCATCCTCTTCGTCATGAGTCAATGTAAGCCAGCCTTTCATGATACAATTCAGATACTGATAATAGATTATGGATGAGTATCGATTTTCAAACACCATCAAGATGCATATTAGTAAGGGGTAAAAATAGTTTATATACAACCGGAATGGAATTACTGTTAACGAATGACCACCAATGTTTTTAGCGTAACCCATTTTTGTCCCGGGATATTTAACTTTATGAAATTTTTTAATCTCGGCAGTTAATTGTTTATGAGTATGAGAGTTATTACCTCTCCAAAAAAGGTCGATAGTTTACCTTTGTCGTCCCCCAAACGATTGTATCACTAACTCTCCCCTATCACCACATTTAATTAATCATATATTACAAAAAATTTCGCGGAAAGTTATATACCTGTTAGGCGGCACTAGCGTGTTACACAGACCTGCCGAGAACAAGAAGACGAAACGGGAGCTTAAAGCCAAGTTCAGAGGTGCCTGAGGAAAGTACCACTCTCTGCCTGAACGGCTCACACCCGCCAGACGTAGATTGGCCATGCTTATTACATATTCATTTACGCAAGTTCTTAATTAGGTTATCATCTAACATTTTTTTTATTTTTGTTAATTTGTTTTTTTTTTGTTATTTTTCTACATTTGCAGTCCACATTTTAGCATTCGCGGATTCAACTAAGATTTTTTGAAAGATTAATGGTCCGTGGGTCCAAGGGAGGGATAGTTTTTTATATGAGCCTTCAGCTTTATTTGTCGTCGCGCTGTCCTTGCGATCTCTGTCTCGGAAGGCGAGCTCGATTAGCGTAGTTAGGGATCACTTGTAGGCGTCCGGCCGTCACAACTTAAGCATGTCATAGGTCACATTTTGCTCAGCGAATACCCACTTATACAACGGTCAGATCCTTCACTGAGTATCTTGGGACGAGATCAGTATGGAGGATCTGTATCAATGTTAGCCAGAGTTCTCCAATCTTGCCACATGTCAAGCTCTGTTTGATGCAACTTAGAACTGATTTTATTGAATATGGACTAAATTTCGTCACATTTTTCTGCAGAAGTGCAACATAAGGCCAGCTTTCTTGATATGGGCACAGATGCATCAGTCATGGAGTAGTTAACTTGTTACTTCGATGTCTACTCTATGGTTCATCCAATCTAGCCGCAATGGTTGACAAACTTCCTGTTTGACCGCACATCTCTGTGAGAATATTTTTTAACATGGACGGAAGTAGCGCTAAGTTCTGTCCACGATTTTCATCAGGAACACCACATCGCACCCAGCAATTCAAACTTGAGCATATTTCGGCAAATCATACGTTTTGACATTCGGTCATGGACAGCTGCTATCGTGTAAACA
>CAJDSM010077021.1:1827-12032 GCA_903981925.1 Ostrea lurida
ATTAAAGAGTTTTACTACAATAACCTGTAAATTTGGAGCCGCCTATTGTGCCCCATCGTAATCGTGGTCATGATTTGAAGAAACTTGAATACCACTTACATCAGAACTTCATAAAAATGGGAATAACAATGTAGATTACTAATTCATAGTCGCCCAAAAACAATACATCCAAAATTGCGTGTAGGCATACGGACCTCCGGGACAAAAGCGAAGGAGAATCAGCCATGAGGAGTAACATCGCTCTGCGACCGTCACACCCCCGTAGACCCGTATAAGAAAAACAAGTAAAACGGGGTATCACCGCGTCCAAATTGAGTACGAAAATACAGTCCTAGACAAAAAGGATGAAACAATGCAAGCAACATATGCTAGTGAAATTTGTAATCTCAAAACAAGGTCATTATTAGCGACGTTAGAATTTGCGAAATGATGCTTTAAACGAGATCCATTATAACCCTGCAACATCACTTTTTGTGTAGTTGCCTGCTTTATTAAATCATCTATACATGGCAGCCTGCATATTCGAATCAAACTGGAGAGACAATAGCAACATAAGCAGGTGATAGTGTACATACACAAAAAAGTAGGAAACGTTGACGATTCCAAAGTCAGTTCATCACAGTTATCAATATATGTATTGTCAGTCTGCCGTAGAGTCAATGTTAAGTAAAACATCCAAGAGATGAAGCAGATTGGTCATTCGTGTATGTCCTTTTATTTGAGGTTCGCAGAGTATACAAATGGACATAATTGTGAAATTATGAGATTGTTGATAAGGACACCGTTCAATACCTAATGAAGGGGTCAAGGAACGGCAAGTAAAATATGTAAATCAGCATTTCTGCCAGGTTCGAAAATTTCTAAAGAGTTCCCATAATTACATGTAAAAACTTGCTCGTCTCTATTGGGGCCCATCGTACCCCAGGGTCATGTTGAACAAACTGAACACAATCAGGAACGGCAGAGAAAAGTCAGTCACCCAAAGTGGCGGAAAAATGGCGAAAGGACCCAGCGAGGGGAGTTCGTGAGATCCCCTGGGAAGGAACCCAGCGGCAGGTTGACCCAAACGGAATCCCCTACCCAAGATGAGGTGCCAAGGGGGGATTAAATGGCAGGGCGCAGAAGCAAAAGGGAAGGACAGACAACGGAACAGGACAGGACGACGACTAATAGGCGAGCAGAAAATCACGGAGCCGGCAGCAGACGAAAAGGAAGGGTGGAAAAAAAAAGGCCCACAGAGACGTAGAAACAACCCCCAGGGGCCACCCAACCCCCGAAAGGCAGAGCGGAAAAAAAACGTTAAACACTCCAAGCGAAGAAGAATCAGGTAAAGACCCACGTCGCGTCAAGGATGAGAGAGCGAAAGAAGTGCCCAATATGATGGGCAGGTAAAAAATATACCCAGGGGCCCCACAAGACCCGGGGCAGAGGGGAAACAAACACGGAGCACTAGATCAGAAAAGCCTGCAGACAGGCACGTCCGGCCCAGGGGCTGGAGAAATTGGTTAAAGATCCCAGAGAAGGCAGAGGGGAAACCTGGAGCCCCAGGCCAGGGCCGGCCCCGGAGTCAGAGTAGAACAACAAACGTGAAACGCCAGACGAAACCGGGCAGAAAAAAGGGCAAGCCTGGTCGCCCAGGGGGGAAAGAGGGGAAAAGAGGCCGAGAAAGCATAGGGAAAACGAGCCCCGAGGGCCCCACACGCCCCGGTAGGAGGGAACAAAATCGAACATCGCCAAAGAATAAGGAAGCTGTCAAGAAAATGGCAGCGGGCCGGCCCAGGAGTGAGAGATGGAGAGGACACAACCCAGGGCAGGGGGGGAGTAGCCCCCAGGAGGGGAACCGGGACCGCATGGGGAAACCCGGAAGCGCCGCACCCCAAAGGAAAGGACCGGAGAACCCAGGGGGGACGGGACGGAGCGAGGCGGAAGAAAAGGCAAAATGGGAAAAGGGACACAGACAGACGACGAAAAAAAGCCGCGGGCAGAGAGCGAAAGGAACATGAGAGCGACCAGGAGAGGAAAAGAGCAGAAAGATACAAAGTAGAAGCCCGAGGCAAGGCAGACGAAGAGCGAAAACAGGCAACGGAACAACAAATGGCAGAAGAAAAGAACGCGGAAAAGGACCACGGCACCCACCGGGCAGCAGAACGAGAATACGCGCGGAAAATAGAGGCCATAAGAAAAAGGGAAACAGGAAGGAGGACCACAGGGAACCCCGCGCGAACAGGAGAGACCCAAGGAACCAACTGGGCGACACAGGAGACCAGGGATCGCCGCGGCCCCGCCCCGGGCGGGAGAGAATCCCCGCAAAACCCAGCCAAGCGGAAGCAGGGGCGGCCGTGGGGCACCCCACACGGGGAAAGCAGAAAAGTGACCGGGGCAGCCGGCAGTGCACGAGAGGAACAGAGGACGGCGAGGGGAGACGCAGGAAAAACGGACCCGGGCCGAGGCAGCGGACAAGGACCCGGCACAACGCAGTAAAGCAGCGGCGAGCAAGGATAGAAAAAGAGGAAACGAAGCCAGGAGAGAAAGGCAGGCCCCGACACCGATAGAAGTGGAAAGAGAGCGCACGAACCGAAGGGGTGGCGGCGGACGACGGAAACGGTGCACGGGGCACGGCGGCCAAGAACGACGAACAAAAGGAAACCCAAACGAGGACAGGCAAGCGTGGAAGAAGCAAGAGGCAAGAAGGACCAGTTCCCAGCAGAGGGGAGAAGCACAAAAAGCAAAAATAGGGTGTTAGAGAAAAAGCACGCAAAAAAGACCACGGCCGGATAAAGCGAAGGAGAGGAAAGCCGCCTGAAGAGGGAGAGGCACTGGGCAAACAGGACCCCCGACGAGGAGCCACAAGAGAGCAAAGGGGACAAGAAAGAGAGGAAAAAGCGGAAAAAGCGTGCTCAAAAACCCACGGGCCAGAAAAGCGAAATAGGGAGAGAAAGGCCGGGAGAAGGCAAGGGGTGCAACAGACGTCCCGGGAACGCAAGGCACACAAGAGAGCAAAGTACATAGATAGAGAGCGAAAACTGTGAAAGAGCGTCGCAAGAACCCACGGCCAGGGACGGAAAGGGAGGAAGGCGGCCTTAGAGAGGAAGAGAAGGGGTGCAAAGCAGGACCCCAGGAGGGGCCACAAACGAGCAAAGACATGCAAAGAGAGGGAAAGCGAAAGCAGCAGACCAGAGAGAAGACGCCAGTGAAAGCGCTCGTAGAGGAGAAGGGAAGGGGGGCCGAGAGCAACGCCCCCCCCCGCAGAGGGGACCACAAGGGGGAGGGAAGGGGAACAACGAAGAGAACAGGGGGGGAAAAAAGCAGAAGCTCACCGGAGCCGAAAGCGCAATGACCGCTGACGCCGGAGCCGGGCGTGGCGGCCGGCAGGCGGGCAACGGGCACAGTCGACGCGCAGAAACACTGGACCAAGGTCAAACCAAAACGCACAAAGAACCTGGAGGAAAGGGATCAAGGGGAGACAAAGGGAAGAACGGGTGCGTGTCGTGCGCAAGGAGTGGGAAAATCACGAAAAGCAAAAAACGAGGGCAGGGAAAAGGTGTGTCGGCGTGTGTGAGAGTGAGAGCGCGGATGGAGGCCGAGAAGACTGAGAAAGAGGAAAGCGCCGAGGAGAGGAGAGCCAGAGTGGGGCAAGGAGCAGAACCCGGGGGGACGAGGGGAGGCCACAGAGGGAGAGAGGCAAAAGGGACAGGGAAGGGAGGGATGGTGGGAAAGGAGCGTGAGAAGGCGCGAAGAACCACTGGCCAGAAAAATAGGCTGGAAAGTACGGAGGTACGGTGGGCCGTGGCCCGTCACCGACAAGAATGAGACGGGCGGAGCAACGAACAAGTCAGAAGGGCACAAGAGGCAGGAAGAGCGGACGAACGCAAAAAAGGACTATGCAGTCACAACCGAGCGCAGAGCGCGCAGCGAGGGACTGGAGGCAGACCGAACTGCAGACTGGACAACGACAGAATGAAACGTTGAGGACGTGAGCGGGAAGCGGCAACGGCCGAGAGGAAGGACCCGACGAGCACGCGGAGGGGAGAGGCGCCAGGGACGAGAGGCAGAGGCCAGCGAAGAGGAGATAAAGCAGAGGACAGAGAGTCGTGACGAAACCAAAAAGGGAGGCAGGTGAGAGTGTGAGTGCCAGAAAGCGAGCGAGTTTGCGGCGCGAGAGAGCACGGGCGCAGAGAAGACCGGGGGAGACAAATATCACAAGCAGATGTGGAGCGGGCGTGTGTGTGTGGAGACCCGGGGGAGACGGATGCAGGGGCGGACAGCAAGGACGACGGGAACCCCGGGACGGGCGACACGGGCGCACGGCGGGACCGGGCAGGCAGGAAGGGCGTTCCCCGCCAGGCAGCGGCGGTGAGGCGCGTGCTGGCGCCGGGGGCGGAGCCGGGGCCCAACCAAGGAGGTGGGACGAGAGACGAAAACAGACGCCCAGGAGAGGAAACGGCGCGGTGAGGAATGAGAAATGTCACTATTTCTAGGTGTGCTTCATAGCATATGGAGATCCCAGTATAACCCAACCCTGAGGTATTATTCTAGAACCAGCAGCAACTAAGTGGAGCAGGCATCTCCAAATAACTTGTTGTGACTCAGGCGGATTAATGTAACTTGTAGTTCACAGGCGGGTTCGCTCATTAGAAGTTTCACAAGCTGGCTGCAGAAACTGAATCAGGACATCCACGCAAGAAATAGGATAAGGACTGGCAACAACATTGTTCGCTCTCCCACCGCAACAATAAGCCTATCTGGATCGTGATTGGTTTGCGCACTCACGTCCAAATTGGAATCGAAACTGCACAATCAAATGTAACGGACCCTACATGACGTGTTAAATGTATTAATGATTGGCAGTACGAGGCGAATTTAGGCCGGAGAAAGTTCATCAATCAGAAGGGACATCGTTATCGGACATTCCTCTGTGCATACCAGTGCTGCGACATTTCGTGTACGATTTCGCAACTTGAACGATATGCATGCGATGCCATAGACATAGTTGGTTGCACGTTTCATTTCCCAACGATGACAGGGATGCTGGACAGGATGCTTTCGATAATGGGAGAGAGGATGATATATGTATCCAGCAGCGAATTTTGCAACATTAACGCTTAACTGCTGTCTCTTCATTCGAGAATCGGTGCTGCTATGTAGCAGTCTTGCTGATTTCTTTAGGACTGCAGAGGGCTTAGTTCACAATAGTTCTTTATGTCATGGCGTCTGAGAGAGTTCGTACCGTGCTCGCTGAAGCCTTTGTGTAACCCAGCTTGGACACATGATATTGGGCCTACTCTTACATATACTCAGTCGAGCATCTGGCCATATCCTTCGACTGTGTTGCAATGTAGATTGGAGCAGGAGTCTGTATAGTTGCTCTTCATTTCTCAGATCTAGTCATCATCCCTAAGAAAGGGGCGATAAAGGTTGATCATGGCGAATTTATAGTCAGCGAGAAACAAACTAAGAGACGAGGTGTAATATGACATCTGGACAGTCTGCGAGTGTCAAGGAGTCCACTCTGTACACGCTTAAGTAATAGAACAAACTGGAATGCGTGCACCTGTATTACGCAAAGTCTGTCTCCTGGAGTCAGGAAAGGGAGAAACACATTAGAAGTTCAAAAAAGGGATACCACAGCGATAGTCGCCTACTCCCCAGAATTTGTAGAGAAATGTCTGGGCGCACGGTTGGTCATTTTTTTTGCCCACGACGAATTGCGAGTGAATTGTCTCTATTTTAGATTGGAGATCACATCTCTGAAGGTTGTTTGATGTCTTCATCTGCGCCAAATATCAAAGGATGATCACTAGAGTTTATTCAAGAAAGTCTCTCAACCTCCACACAATGCAATATCAGTCGCCAGGCTGAAGTTTCCGGTCGAGGGGTTGTTTCGAGTGTACCAGCTAGAGACACTCGAGAGGAAGGGGGGAGCAAAACGGCCCAGAATCCTACAATTTGGTTCGTTTCCCAGACCAGATTGTGTCTGATCCGCTACGTGACCCAGATAAACGAAGGGGCTATCAAATTCCGCGGGCGGAGGCGGTGGTAATCGATAAGTTTCGAGATTAATCAGTATTGCACTGGGAGCATTAGCCGACGTGAGGGATTGAGCAAACATGGAAGCAGTTCGCCCTTGTTCGCCTCAGGGAGGGTGACCGACATATATTTCAAACACGCCGGGGAAAAGGTCACACGATGAGGTGGTAAATGGTTAGTGTTGAAAACGAAATGCACTATAGGATAACAATATCAGCATCGTGCAACTCTCCCGTAGACCTAAGACCGAAAGCAAGTTGATGTATTAGATCCTAATAACCACCTTTTGCAACCCAGAGGCTGCCACATGTTAGGATAACCGGACCAGAATCTGAAGCAAGGCCCTATTTATAGACTGAAACACAGAGAAGGCGACCAAAGTCTAAACAGGGAAACACAAATTGTATCTAGAACTGAGAACAGGCATAGGTCCTTACACCACCAATGTTTGGAGAAAGCCAATTAGAGGACATTGAATAGTTACTGCACAAATAGCAACAGCGGTCACATGTCTCCCATACATAGTCTTATTAATACCAATTTTACTGTCATGATGCACAAGGGTGACAGCTACCATCGGGTAGGGTGTAACAAATAAGGTAGCAATGGAGACTTCGACCCACTCATCGACGGAAATGATGCATTGGAAAACATACAGAGCGGGCTCTACTTGGTGTCAATTTTTGTTCGCCGTTTTTTGCGTGGAATATTACGCTCGCAGGACTGCTATGTAACGGCTGAGATCAATAGCATACACAAAAGATGACATATAGGACAATCTAAGTGCTCAAAAAGCAACGTATGCGCAACATTATGAGACGTAGCGAATAGTTATCTACGAGGAAGATGATAGACCATTCCCCCGCTGACTGGCATTTATACGTTCTCGTGATAGGAAATTAGATGAGCTATTCTATCATGAATCGTATGTTTACGGAAAATGTCTCCTTTTGACGTTGAAGGTACAACAAGAAAGAAAGCCTTTTATATGAGAACACTATGGGGATGATGATACTGGATGGTAACTGAGCTAGTAAAACAATTTGTCCCATTATGGTTAACGGGGTAGGAATTATTTAAATATTTAACTTTTGGATATTGTGGCCTCTCTGTGGCGGGTCTAACCCTAGCCACAATAAAAAGATCACTACTTATGCACGTATAATCGGCTATAGCTGGATCGCTACGAAGAGTTTATAGAGACTAAAAGGAGTTATGCGGCATGCCTTTTTACATATTTCGTCACAATCTTACTAAGCCGATCAACTGAAGATGGGATGTTCTCCTAGTTTCATCTTGGATATGCTTCACGGGGCGGTGGAACCATAAGCTCGCCAAAGGAGGGCATGGTACTCCTCCACGGGAAGCGCAACCGAAGACCACTGGAGACACGAAATAGCCGCTAAATTGGCCATATGCACGAGTAAAAAAACCGGACCAGTGACGAGACGAGCGTGTTATCATTCAATTGTTTGGGATCGAGCGTGATACGCGCAAATCTCAATCTGGCAACATGCTCAAAGCCTTTGTTAAGAATAGCAGAAGTCTGCAGTGAACATAGCAAAAACGAAGCAAAACTTGACGGTATAGACAATCTTGTAATACAAGAAGATATTGCTACAATTAAAAGATGATAAGGAAGATTGCGTAAATGCAATGTAGAAAAATCTCTCTCATTAAAACCGTATACAAAATCACACGGTGACAGCAAAGGGAAACATACACATGTATCTATTCGTGCGGTTGAATCCAATTTGGAAATGCTTACTATTGTATTTTTCTGTCAAACGAATAAGAAGGGGCGGGAAAAAAGGAATAATCTATTGCCCTCACCTTACATTTCATATACTGCTCCGACCCTCCTCACGTTCACTCTCCTCCTACAACACACTTCGCTACTTTTACCCCTTAAATGGATTATTATTCTTGGTTACATCACACAGGGGGCGCGGCGCGGCGCGCACTCGACGGACTCGGTCGCCTACATCCTCCGTTTTGCATCTGGATGGAGAACCTTCTCACTTGCGACCCTCATGAACTTACGTACTAGGTCCTACGCTTAAGACCACTCATGGAAGAAATCAAATATTCGAGCGCGGGAACTAACAATGGCAAACGAAATGAGGATTTTCTGAACGAAAATGTACCTTGGTATAGTCAACAATTAATTTGCGACCATCTCACAAAGCGGTGAAGTTTTATAGAAAATCCAAATGCAAGAAGAGAGAGGAGAGTGCGATAAAATTACAAAGTAATAAAAAAACTTACAAATTAATAGGAGATGATAATGTCAAAAACAACGTAAATGCAACAGCCGGGCGCTCCAAGTCGAACATGATGCACAAGAAATAGGTTATCGACGAGCAATCAAGCAAACGACTAACAGACCAGAGAACGACATCGCTTTACGCATGCAAAATGAAAAGTAAGCAAGAATATATACCCCTACATTATACATTTGGCAGCCCCGCAAAAGCTAGGCGAAAAAAGACGTAGCACATAGGGATCCTTACCACAAGTCCAAGAATCTCATGGTCTAAGCCAATGAGCCGTAAATCGAGTCACGCATCAGCGCCTTGACTCGCACATGCTTAGAAACCAGGTACATTCAGCATACAAGTTACCACTAATATAGTCCACGAAAGTGCGACATAGAAGGGTACACGTTACTCGGTCAGAGATGGAAGATAGTACATAGATTAATTAAGTAATTATGTAGCAGCGGTGTGAGCGAACCAACAATAAATATAGTGAGACCATAAGATAAATGGTACGCTACACTATGTTAGCCTGTAAATTTCGAACGATGCCCCAAGTCCCGATATTATTCACATGATATATGAGGCGGGCCCCGAATAAAACGGATGCAATAATTCAGGAGTGGAAATCAGGTAGCGAGAATCAAATGAAATGACGAAGAACGGCCAACGAGCACCAGTTTGCGGCCACTATACAATTATCATAGTCATGTCTCTTATGTTGTTCATTCAAGGACCAAAGAGAGATACGATACTCCGGGGTGCTCCCAACTGCGACTGGAACGCGAGCCACGGGGAGTGAGTCGCGGAAGGCCTTAAAGTGTTCGTGAGAACTCAAAAAACGAACAATGCAACCTAGAGAAAATCCTCAACACATGTCAACCAGAATAAAAGGGGCAGAGCATAGAAATATTATCTCGCAGGTTGAACTCGTATTTCGAGACCCGTTCTGGCGTGCCAAGCAGGTAAGTCTCGCAAGTTTTAACGAAGCTACAAATGATATTGGGTATGCGAAGGAATAATGATCCAAGGAAACTTGCACAGGCATCTAAAAGACTTGGCTAAACACTAATAAAATGCGAAGAGTTTGTAATATTGTGGGTTTGGTTACTGCGTTTATTTAAAAAAAAGACAGCAAGAAATCAGCTACACTGGCTTCGGATTTTTCATAGCTATAGAGAAACTTCGAGGTGCAAAGGACAAAAAAACACTACTATGGATAGATCTTAGAAAACAAATGGGTCAAACAGATCACCAATGAAATACCAAAGCATTGCCTAGCTCGTGATCTGGACTACACATATGTTTTCTAGCAATATCAGCGACCGCTGAAAGGCGAAGGATCATATGAGTTAGGCTCGAAAGATGGGCGGATTTAAGGATCAGTTAAAATATACAATGGACAGCAGTAGAAATCAAAAGGGATATAGACACAATAATATGATAATCAGACAGAAATAGTATACAAAATAGAGGGGAGTTGATATAATGAGATTTTAATATGGGAGAAGGAGAAGAAGGAGAAGAGGGTAAAGGAAAATTAGATGAATACACCCTCAATATGGACACCGTATATTTGAGAGAACCCAAAAATACAAGGTGAATTACAACAGCGACAATATCACTGAATGTACAGGGGGAACTGGAAGGCGGAAACGGGCTTGCAATCAGCATAAAAAACATAGAATAGATTGCGATCAAAAAAGTATTAAATGGGACGATTTTTGAGTGAAACGGAAGCACGGAAGAAAAAAGATCACAATAGCTGATAGGTAATTAACGGCGGATATGTATTTAACGGCTCAGATTTTGCTATATGGCATAGAGCTCTCCCTTTTGAAGAGTTATAATGACAATGTATCTTCATACTGAAAATAGCGATTATTGAGCATGACAGTCTAACAAAGGGTATGAAACAAG
>CAJDSM010077045.1:1049-12338 GCA_903981925.1 Ostrea lurida
GAGAGAAGATATAGATTTGATATATCAGAATCATTCAAGAATGGGCAGGAATTAATTCTGCAATGGCAGTTTTCGTATAAATCCGTACAGTCAGGCGATTCCGTTGGCAAAGAGGGACGCTATCTCTCGTTTTTTCATCAATAATTTACATGTTAGTTTTAAGATTAAACCCTAGTCATTTTGATGTTGATGAGCAGGTTCACGATTCCTGGGACTTTTGATTTAACTTGAACAAGCTCATTCTACGGTATACATCGCATGTGAGCAGTTGACTTCCTGGAATGCAAAGTTGTATTTGGTTTGAACTTGAATTCACAGGGTGAGAGTGGAGAGGGACTGAAGATTGAGGAGCTATCATACGACCTAGGATGCGCCTACGTGTTAAGAGTTCACCCGGTGTGTTATACGAGTATCTGTTCGGACTCCAGCACATTTCTGGGTTGAGACTATAAAGGGCTATGTGAGATTCATAGCACATTTTCAATTTCTTTTCTTATTGAATATTGGTTGTATAGCATTACTAATTATGGCTGTGAGGCAGTTGCATATCGAGATCAGGATTGGACTCCTGATATTACGTGCAGTTCGTCCTCGCGAAAGATACAACACACTATACACTCACATCTAGTACATTACGCTCTCATGGACAGGGGATCAACCACGGGTCTTTTCCATCAGTCTCAAATCTAAGATTTAGATTCGACGGTGATTATTAATTTTGAAATCAGATTTCTTATTTGTGTATAAGATTAAAATTTTATAGTTGAGAAGGAGCATTTTATCAGGTATCGGAAAGGGTTATATGACATACATTCATAAGTTCGAGGTGAGATCACATTAGTCAACCTGAAAATATAAGGAGGAGAGACAACTCATTATAGGTGATTCCAAAGTTCTACCTGTGGTTCGTTTACTGGACGGTAAGCATTACGAGAAGTTGTGACACAGCGCACTAATCATGCGGTTTCATATTCTGTGCTGTAGTGGGGAAGAGAATTTCCTACATAACATGGATTTGGTGACAGGGATCGACAACTTAGTATTTCGCTTATCGAGTTCATTTATGTATGCGTCGTTTCATCATCTTCTATAGATTGAGCAGTTGATAAATAAAACTTACCTAACTATCGATTTATGACGATTAGAGTTACATTACTGTTTAGATCAATAAACTGGTCTAATGAGAGGCATTACCAAAGAAGATTTTTTTAGCTTCTGTATATTAAAGTAGAAGCTTTACAATGGTCAAGATAAGATATAGTTTTATTTCCTCACTTTGGTGAGACAGTTATCTCTTTACGCGTTATTGCATTTGGTTAAGTTTCAGATTGTTTGCGATTCTCTGATAGCGACTCGTAGAAGGAGATTTTAGACAAGTGAGTTGTCTCTTTCTTCAGATACTCTTGGTAGACAGAGTATTAGGCAAAAGGGAACTGGTTTACGAGAGGCATCCATTTGAAGCTGACTAAGTAGTTAGTAGGCATAATTATTCGTATTTATAATTTCTCATTCTAACGCATCTTGATTGGACAGCAATAAATTAGTTCCTTCGCTAATCGTTATAAATTTACAATCTTAGAGTCGACTTCTCTCACGATTTTATAATGATTATTTAAAGATGCATTTATTGAATCAATATAGGCTGAATATTACTGACGCACATAATTTGTAAAGGTGGTCTGTTTTCATTTGGCGTAGGGCAATATTCAAGGTACATATATCTTTTATGTCAGATAACACTATTTTATCTTGATTTTGCTAGACATGTTCTGAAAGTCAATTAAGATTATATTGGAATTGATTCCGGGTTTGTCTATACTCTCGGGTTTACTCGAATTATATCTCCTATGATAATTTAGATACTCTGGATGACGGGAGATGTCTTGGCCAATATAATCTTGTGGTATACTTCTCTGGTGTAGCAGGGAATTCTCGTCGCACCCCTAGGGTGCACTTATAATCTCTCGGCAGAAGCTTAATTATCTTTTTATCTATATCAATAATGCTCAGTACTGATTTAAGATTCTAGAGATACATGGTCTCAACAGTTTTTATCGTTTTGTATACACAAAACCATCCAATTAGCAGTTTGACACGCTAGCTTTCTCTCTCACAATACCACTCTGATTAACTGAAGATAGTGTATCACGACCATTGGAATCCGATGGTGATTTAACACCTTACTCAATTTGGAGATCGTTATATCATCTATTCTTCTACACTACTCTTACTCTGTCTATCTCTGCATATATACGGGTATATACTGAGGGTGAACATAGGATTTCCAAACGGCGACCTGCTAATAACCAGAAATCTTTTGACATTTTACGACGTGCTATCAATTATTCGCGATATTCAGGTAATACTAATTAATGATCTTGGAATATGAACTCTAATACGGGACGACGACGCACATACATTATTCAACCCTGCTCTATAAACGTAGTATTGATTTGATAATTTGAATTGTTTTACTTTTACCATTATTTTCTGCTGTTAGTGGTCGTAACCTGGTAATTGCTCTGGAATGGTTCAGATGTCGTCCCCTCGCTTTATCACAAGTTTATGTTCGTACGACAAGGCGTCTGGATGGTGTTCACATGCAGTATGCAGGTTTTATGGATAGGTGTTTGAAGCTGAGGTGAAGCGCTATCTAACCAGACCCAAAGACGTACACTTGGAGGTTGTGCTGGCAGGGTTGATAGTAGATAAGCGCATATGTCTGTTTAGAGTCTTATGATCATTATGATAACACTTGTGGAAACGGTCCGACTCTATATATGATTTTACGGGGCGGAAACGATATATAGACTTGTTCGCTTCTTGACGGAGTATCTAACTAGAATTATTATATACTTACGTCCTGGCTACTAAATCATTGTTAGCAGTTCTTCGACTGTTGTGTGAATATCATAGACTTTCATGTTAGATCTGTCATTTCCATACTAGAGTTCTAGTATGACGGTATTCCCGGGTATATTAACTTTGTTATTTATTCGAAGACACTCACGCACACAGGTAAGTCTAAGAGATTGGCCGGAAATGAGCGGAACATCTATATGCGACATTGAAAATATTCGATCGAAAAAATTAATATTTAATTCTGAAGTGGGCTACACATCATAACATTAGGACAATATTTATAATAGAAGAGTGTTTGGATATTTACACCGTTATTATTTTGTTAGACGGAGATTCACAGTTATATCACGCAGTATTCGATCTCAGGTTGATATTCTTTATGGGGTCAGGGTGATTAGTGTTATTAGTATCTCACATTTGCGTAGATTTGTGTATAGAGTGGTCTAAGTTTTATTCTGCTTTAACTTGTTCCTCTATACGCTAGTATGTGATTATGGAGGTGACCAATTTTATGGGATATATAATTTCTAATGAGGTGGCAAATCATTGTACTCGAAGAGATATGCAACAATCGTTTCGTATTTGGTATTTTCATGACTTGAATAGTTTTATGGGATATAATACATTCTGTAGTTATGAGCGGTAATTTAATTATTATGGTGTAATTTCTTCTTACAGAATTTTTGTTCACTTATTTATAATGTATTAAATTTTTTTAGGGACTAAGGCATTCAATAACACTCTGTTTGTATGTGTCAGAGTCGCGACAGGTTAATAATAAACGTGCGGGGACTAGTTAATATTGGGTGGGAGACTGGGCGTGTGTATGCTAGCGAGATACTTTCAGATAACCGACTATCGATTCTCGAGTAATGCAAATCACATATCTGAGATTCCGGATATATTGACTTGTAATCATACAATTAAATGGTTTTTAGTGCAGTAAGAGCTAAAAGCATAATTCTCTTTTTATCAGCGAACCATTATTACTGCAAGTCTTTTTTGAGTACCATACACGGATGAGCGAAAGAGCATAGTGAGAAATAATTAGCTGACTGTCTCGTTATGAAATACTGGAAATAATCACATTTCAAAAGCCGGATGTTTTTCTTGTAAAAAATAACGTTTTAATCATTTTCGGGAGCTGGCCAAAGCGAGGCCCGTTTCGGTCCCAGGGTAAAAATGTTCATGCGGAATTAAAACAACATTGTCGAACGGGCTATCGAAGGTCGGACGGTATAATATTAAGGATAGGTGAAATTTTGTCGTTCAAAAGAATCATAATTAATGAAATAGAGTACTGGGGCAAATGTCGAAAAATAAGGGATTAGGGAAGATATAGTTAATTTAGCGAAAAGGTCGCGGGAATCGGTCTATATCTCCTCGAATGGAACTATTGCACGGGAATAGTTATTATTGGTACGTTTTTGTGGCGTAGAATAGCATGCATGGACCTTAAATTAAGTTAATGCACCAGCGAGTGGACGGTTTCTTGTCAAGTTGCATTATTGTGCTATATATAAGCCCGACTCGTTATATCGATAACAGACCACACTCTGTATCGCATGATTCGTGCAGAGAGGCTTTAAATATGTCGTGTACGTACGATATAATTGATTGCACCTAGTGGCAGGCTTGGTCCAATGGACAAGGGTGGAGAGGTTTAAAGTTAATGTTGAGCAGTAGTAGGAGCACTAACTCTTATACACGGTTAAGAGAAGTGGGGTTACTAGTATTCGTCTCAAATTGCTTTCAAAGCCGACTAACTCAATGAATAAAATCTGGTCGAGAAATGAAACAGTTCTTTGAACTCAAATACATTATGTCAATACGAAATTTCTAACGTATGTGACGTCATATTATTGCTTCAGGCAAAGTGCATCATGTACAGTGATCATCATTCACATCAGATTTAAAAAGTTCCATACATTTATGCTATTGAATAGAAAATGGCAGTCGGTAAGATATATATTCGTTACACGGTTTGTAGTTTAACCTAATATGGTTTATACATGGTAAGTAAAAAACGCATCTAATAGAAATCAAGCCAATGAATTGAACATGGAATCATCTGTTTATATTGAACATGAATATTTTGGTGAATCATTTCCGCCATACCTAGTATGTCTCAAGTTGCCCCAGATGACCCTATATATGAATCAGATGTGTAAAATATATCATAGTATGTTATATCTTTCAGATTTTCTACTGTTTGAACATTGCGCTGATCCCTAATTTTGCCTAATGAAAAGCAATCTCTTTTTACTTTATTCACTGTATTTCTCTCCAATGATGTCAGGTTTCACAATTGTTAGGCAATAGCAGATTTCCATGACGACTGAATTGTCAAATTCTGCTATAATCAAGGTGAGATGATGAGTCGATGACATCATAATGAAGGAATGCTAAAATCCGATGGTCCTAAAATGTCTAACAACTACCTGCAAGCCACCTGCCTTCCAAATAAAACAATACATGTTCTACCTCGGTTTAAACTCTGGGCCACCTAGAAATTTGCCGCGCCGCCACCCACACAGACCATCCAGCCACCTGTACCCTGCCCCCCAACTACCTCACAACCCCTTTAACGCAATCTCGTGGCCTATCGCACAATACGTTCGTTTCTGCCATCCCTCAGCCCCCTCCCCCCTCGACTGCGCCACCGGTCCCTTCCAACGTGGTTGATGACGGGCACGCGAAGGACGCCACCCTTCATACCATCCCCCCGACCACTGCTCCTCCCAGACAGAACACGATCGACACAGAAAATTCGCCACATAGAATCCTAAAAACAGAAAATGACATAAATACTTCAGATACAACAGATCAAAGACAAAAACTCTGGTTCGAATATACCCACCACAACTTCCTACGCATAATAACCCCCCCGCCCCCCCCCCCCCCCAACACTTTTTTTTTTTCTAATTTTTTCAGTTTTGTTTTGCCCCATGAATTGGACATGTTGCTTGTTATTCTGATTAAATATCATTTTGATTCAACATTGTCTCCGACTTACCGCTCCTCAGGCTACTACATCCCCAACTACCCGTCAGCCCACCTCTCGCCAAACAGCCCTCATCGCACGCGCCCTGTCCACCGCGATCCACTTCCTTCAGCTAAAACCGTCTCCCACGACACAGTCAACAAGTCACCTAGGACTTATTTGCCACAAACTCTACATACACCGTGCAGCCTTCCCCACCCCCCACCCCCTCACTACTCCATCCACACAGAACACATTCACACTAACCTCACGTGCTAAACAATGTACGTCTAACCACTACGCCCCCTACTACATTCTCCATGGCGTATCCACGACACTCACTTCCGAGCCGCCCAGGAGCACCGTCCCTTCTGTGTCTGTCGAGATCTGTAATGTAACCAGTGAAGCGGACGAAAATCAGCACAACCCTGCGCCAGAGCGGCATCCTCGCACACCCCCCGCGGGCCCTGATCCACTCTAACGAGCGCGAGCTCATACCTGAGCCCTACACCCGACGAATATAGAACCGACGGACCCACCTACCTCCGTCAGCCAACGTACCCACAAGGCCCCACACACCTTAACACCACACTCCAACACCAGCCCCCTAATCCTCCTCACCCCCCAGTGGTTGCACTCCCCCTCAATTTCACTCTATCCACAACACGGACAAAGCCCGCCAGCGCACACCAACCGGACGCAAGACTCAACAAACCACCCACCCCCCCCGCCCATTCGGCCCCGCCAGCACACCGCCCACACACACGCACCACTTCGACCACCACCAACCCTCGGCCAGCCACACACAAACCCCCAACAACGCCCACCGCGACACCCGCCCAATAGCGACTACCTACCTGTCCACACCCGGCTCCATCGCATACACCATCACGTAGACGCCGCCCAGCGAACTACACCACGTCCATAAACAGTGCTCACAAGACTCGTCAACTCCTCACGAACTTCTACGTCTAGCCCCTCTCCTTGATCTCATGATAGCCAACCCAGACCAACCCCTGCCAGACCACACTCCACAAGTCACCCAGCCTCTACCCGAGCTCACCGCTTTCACCCCCCTACCCCTCCCCCGCCACCACCACCCACCACCCCCCCCCAGCCACGAGACGATGAACCATTAACCCTCTGTTGAACATCCTACTCGTTACCACACCACCGCGCGCGCTCCACTCCACGCAGCACCCAAACCCAATCCACCCACGACGCCCCCTTGCCCCTGACACCTACCAAACCACACAAACCTCCTCACCGCACCTCTTTCCTAGCCTCACCCCATGTCTACCAACAGACCGCCTACCAACCACACCCACACCCTAACCCACACGCCCACCAGAGCCAAAGTACAAGCGCACTCAAAGCCGACACTCCCCGGCAAGGCACAAGGACGCACGGCAACCCCCCGCAACCCACCACCAGCCGCCACCAATCCACACACCACCTCTAAAACAACACTCTAATTCTGCATCCAGCCCTCGAACCCACATAACACTCCCACCTCCACGCACCCACTCCATGCTCCCATCTGCCCCTCCCAGACTACTAGCCACTCTAGCACCATCACAATAACGCCCTGCACAACAAGCATCCTCAAACCCCACCCACCCGCCCGCACCCCTCCCACACCCGAGACGTCGCACATTAACAGCATCCTGACCACCACACCCGCCTAACACCGCACCCCACACCGCAATACCACCACCGACAGAGCACCCCAGCCTCGCAGCCCTAGCTTCGCAACTCTCCCCTATCGAATGTGCCAGCGCACGCACAAAGCCTTCCACTGTGCCAAGACCACCAGCCATCACCGCCCTCCCTCCCTCGCACAACCACACAACACACCCACTCCTAACTCAACTCTCCCACCCTACCACCCATCCCAGCCTGTCCACCACTGCACCAACTCAACACCTACAAACTCCCACCCTACTACACGTGCATCCTTTTACTTCTATCCTCCTTCTGGAAATTTTTTTTTTTCACCGTCCTTCCTCCGCAGGCCCACGCCCCTAACGGACCTCAGCAACCCTCTTTCGCTGCACTTCGGAAAACAACATTCCGCGGTCAACACACCAATTGTACGTCACCAATTGGACGGGAAAATTTGTCCACAGGCGGGCACACCCACAAACATCCAAAAGCCTATCTAACCATCTCATTTTGTCTGATACACCGGTCACTGCTACCTTCTAAGGTGCATAATAGCCGGTCAGGGTCTGCTAGTTTTCGGAACCTCCACTACGGTTGTACGCCCAACAACGCATTCATTCCAGTCTAATGCAGCTGAACTACCCAACGATGCAAGCCACTAACAGTATAGCGCATCTCTTTTGTTCTTCCTTCTTGGGTCCTAATATCTATTAACAGACTATCCTTGCATGCCACATGATCAAGCCTAATTTTTTTTAAGACAGATGAGAGAGAAGAGACAGAGAAGAGAGAGAGAAGAGAGAGAGAGAGCAAACGAGAGACACGACATCCGGCACAGGACGACGAGAAACCGGCGAGAGAGAGACCGCGGAATACGTGACGAGAGGAGAGAGAGAGAGAGAGAAGAGGTCTACTTGCCTTTAAATTCTCGAGCACTGCAGACACTTCGGAATGAAGCCCTGGAATGATCGCTCCCATTAACTTCTGTGGCGTAACGCCTGCGTTCTTGTCCCCCAAGATTCCCGGAACCCGTCCGAGGAAAATGGACAGCGTTTTCTCAATGGACGTCAGACATGGTCTATGATGTCATTTAACAAAGACTCAGACACTTTATTCCCGACTTGACATTATGTAATGGTCTACAATGACGCCGATGACGATACCAGGACTCAGCGCGCAAACTGGACGCACGGCCACTGAGACCATTTTACTTTCGTTTTAACAGGATGTAAAGTAATAGCAATGCTACCATGTAGTAGTCGTGAGAGAATTCAGGTGATTTTTTAGTTGGGGGGGGGGGGGGGGAGTTAATCTGCGAGAGGATGGACTGGGACTTGATACCTGTGAACTGCAAGGATCCCTGGAAGTCCGTTGGATGATTAGTGTATATATAAAATTGGATCCGCTCTGCTCCTTACATATACCTGCAGATCCAGAAATATCGGAGTTAGGGGAGGGGCAAACATCATATGAGCAGCGAGGTCTGGGGCCCGTTTCTTGAGCCCCCAATGGGTTCCCAGGGCGAAGCCCTTGGTGAGGCCCAGGGGCAACCCCGAAGGCTCCAGACTGTTTTAGAGATTTTTGTAGGGCTTGAAATTTTGTCTCCGAATTAGCCATTTTTCACTATATGTTCTGTCATTTTCAATCAATAAAATGCCGCAAATTTTGAAGTTTTGAATGGATACTTAGTTAAACGCGTTCTCAGAAAAGCAACAATAAATCAAAGTATTGCACTGATATATTAGACATGAATTGCATCACAAATGCTCGTAATACCCTAAATCATAAACTACAGAAAAAGGACACAATTAGCTCCGTAAACTGTTATCCCCGAGCCTATAACTACCTACTAACATAACCAATACCTACAATATTTACACATGTAAGTCTACCATCCTATATCAAACTTCAGAGCTGTGATTTGACCTGCGAAGGGAACCCTGCATTACTCGAAACTCACCCCCGCGCACGCCCCACGCGCCAACCAGCCGTACCCGTGCCCACAAACACCACTATAACCCCGAACAACCCCCGCAACCCCGCGCTACCCTTCCCACGGCGGTTACCCTTACAACTGCATGCTCACCTGGCGACAACTCGAATATAACCACCGGTACTACGAAAAATATATTTAAAATTTCTAAAAGAAAAAACAAATACTTTACCGTGCATCACAACATAACCCATTTTCATTTATTCTGTTATCAACCTCACATCTCCTCAGCTGCGAAATCCGGACACCCCCGATTAAATTCCAATTCGACGTCACCCTCTTCTACAGAAATACCTCCTTGGACACCACATCCCCCCCCCCAAAACCAAGCAAACCCCAACCAACAACCTAATCTCATGTGTCGCTGTGAGACCAACAGCGCGGCCCCCGGGGCATCGCACCGGTCGTACATTGACCTACACCAACCTGAGCACCTATGGCGCTCCCATGTAATCTCTTGACTAAAATGATCCCAAGCTTCGCCTACCCCCTCTATACCTACACTTAGACCGCAATAGCACTATTTCTCACTGGACTAGAAATGTCAGTCATAGCCGCAAAGACAGTGAGAATGTCTAAGGCTCAGTTAGCAAGGCACGGGGATACAGCCAACCCTCCGAGTCATTTACAAGATTACCACTGGGGCAGCCGACCCAATACACCAATCACCATTGAGCTCAGCATTACAATTATTCCCCAGAGTGCTCAAATCTAAAAGACCGCTCTAGCGACTTTTATGTCAATGAACTCAATACGAAGTACTCTCTAATAAGTCACTATCTAATGTTACTTACGATATCAATTCAACAGACATTGGAAAGAAAGAAAAGACGCCCACAAGGGGGCAGTAACACTTAAAAATATATGCCTACGCTGGGAGCCTAAATCACATGCGTAACACCGAAAATTGCAATTTTATACATAGAAACTCAAAAAAAAATATAACTACATATTATAAATTCTCACAAAAGAATTTCAAAAATCGTATAGCCAGAAATAATCACCATATGAGCATAATTAAATTCTATCTCCCCTTAAAACTGTCCTAACCAGAAAAATGAATATATTCCTGTCGAACCCAACCAATTGTACATCGTTACTGACGTGGAGAAGAAGCCAGCAACTATCTCAACCGCATATTCGTTGCTCTCAGCAAAAACTCGTCCCAAAACAATAAAGATTCAATAATACATCGAATGATTGCCTGGCTGCTCCTATGATGTTAGATTGATTATCGCGATAACATGATTTTATGCAAATATTCACACGCTCCCAAAAATCGCATATCGTTAAAGGCCAGAAGACTCCCGTACCGATAGACCACTGAGACTAAATTCATCGCAAAATGTATCAGTCTCGGGAGTAATGCAAAGAATTCACCATAAACGGTGCGACGCGAAACATACGTCACAGTTATTGTTATAAAGACCAAGAACCAAGTGGAGTACCAGCAGGGATGCCGTCATGGTTCCCCAACATCTTAGGCCGCCTATATTCTCTCCCTCTCGCAAATTCTAACCTGCGCCCCGCAAACCTAAATCGCACCCACAATATGACTGCGGGGCCTAAATGATAACCGAGAAGAAAAGTATAAACGGCACACCTGCCACATAAAGAACACAGAAGCGAGGTTAAATCATCCTAATTCTAATGGGTCCCTACTGCAGATGCTTAGAGAACGCCATGAGAAGAAATAGGAAGGAGATTTAGAAAACGGATTAAACAAAACTGGCGTGCTACACACCTGCGTTACATACCTAGTCTGATATATCACCACTGTCTACGG